>SNQJ01S0204266.1:2114-16752 GCA_010110895.2 Picea sitchensis
CCACCTTATTCACTGATGTCTACAGACAAGTCAGATCTTGCATCAAATTCCAAAGGTTCTCAGGGAAGCAATAGCTCAAATATCTACCACTAAATCCTGTAGTAGCTTCAACACCCTTTCAACAATGGGGGTTGGATTTCATTAGAGAAATTCATCCTCCTTCAAGTGGCTAACATAGATGGATCCTGACTGCAACAGATTATTTCACCAAGTGGATAGAAGCTGCCCCCACCAGGGATGCTTCACACAAAGTAATTATCAGCTTCCTGGAGGATATCATAGCCAAATTTAGCTATCCCAACAGAATTGTCACTGATAATGCTGCTTCTTTCAAGTCTGAACCTCTGGTTAAGTTCTGTGAGCAGTTGGGGATTTCGCTAATTCACTCCACTCCCTATTATCCTCAAGGAAATGGACTGGAAAAATCTTCCAATAAAATCCTAATAAAACTCATTAAAAGATTATTTTAAGACAACAAGAGGTCCTGGGATTCAAAGATCAAATTTTCTCTGTGGTTCGATCGAGTGACAGTGAAGAATTCCCTGGGCACCTCACCTTTTCAACTTATTTATGGGACGAAGTCTATTTTTCCCACTCAGCTCACTTTACTTGTAGCGAAATTATTTTAGGATCATGAAGGAGAGTCGGACCATATGGTCAAAAGGATTCAATAAATGGTGGAAGTGCAATAGATCAGAGAGAAGGTAATGGACATAAGTCATAGTCATCAGCAAAAGATCAAGCAGGCCTTTGAAAGGAACGTCAGGAAGAAGGGATTCGAGATGGGTGATTTGGTGCTTAAATGGGATGCACCCAGGCAGGATAAGGGTAAACATAACAAGTTTGACACCCTCTGGATTGGGCCCTTCAAAATATCTGAAGTATTCTCGAACAACACTTACAGGTTGCAGGATTTGGAGGGAGAATAAGTTTTTAATGGCCTAGTAAATGGGCATTTCATGAAGAAATGTTTTGTTTGAGCCTCAAACGACTCCTCTGTTTTTGTAAATATTGTTTTTTTGTTTATTTTCGGCTTAATAAATGACTCCATATCCCAACAACAAGGCACTGGAACTACTCAAGGAGTTCTTAGAGAATCACAGGGACAACTCTATCCCACATGGAGCCTAATGATAGCACAAATTCTAGTATGGGTCATTTTCTCTCCTAAGTCGAGCCGATGGCGCAAAAGGTGAAGAGGCAGGATAAGAACCCACTAAAGGGTAATTACTTGCAGCCTGTTCTAGAAGTGCCCAAGTGCATATCTCATAAAATGTCATTCGAGGTTCAAAGTCAAGCGAGTGGGCGAAGATCTATTTTCAATGGCCAGGATTCGTCGAGGAAGCGAATCGACAATCAACAAGAATTCACGATTAGCAAAGTTGCATGAGGATTAGCATCGAGGACATCACCTATATCACAGAAGTGATCAGTTCTTTCCATTTCTGTAGACATAGTTGCCACGCGATCGAGCTTTGTTGCGTTTTGGTTACCAGGACTTCAAGAGAAAAGGAGCAAGAACTCTCGATGGGCGAATTCCTGAAAGAATATGGTCCATTGATCATGGAGCAGTCTTAACTTTCCATTAGGGACGATTCTCAACACATGAAGCTAAGGAGAAAGCAGATATGAGCGGCCAGGATCTGCACGCCCAGATCTACAGCCAGAATTCCATTCCAGACCCCCTTCGTCGTTCTACCTTTAATAAGGGGGGGGGGGTCAAAAATTGAGCGCTCATATCTCAACAGCTTGGATTTGGGAGCCCGGATCTATGATCAAGGTTGGATTCTAGACCCCCTTTTCCTATCTACCTTTAACAGGGGGGGGGTTCAGAATTGGCAGCTTAAAGCGGGTCCCCCCTTGTCAAATATTTGATTTTCCTCCATCGTCCACCTTCCTCCATGTGTCTTCCAATCAGTGCCATCTTGTCCCATCTCTTTCCACTTTCCTCGCTCCCACCTGTCACCTCCTGCCAGGTGTTCTTCCCCGCATTTTTCCCTCGGTTGCCACTTCCTCCATGTCATATTCCTTTTCCCTTTTATCCCTCTCATCCTCCACCTGTATGGTCGTCCTTACTCCTCCCCCACCTTACCTCTCTCACCCACCTCTACCCTGCACTCCATGCCACTTCCACCTATGTCCTATCCATACCCCGTGGCATTTCTCATCTGGTGTCGCAACTGTTATCACTCCAAGAAACTCCTTAGGGTTGTAGGCTAAGAATGCTTGGTAACATAAGAAATTATAAATAATAAAAGTGTGGATCAATGGGATAACTAAGGATGGCTAAGAAAGAAGATAACATATCATGCCTCTAAATACACCAGTGCTTCAAGAAACTAGATATCAGTTACAACAAAAAATAATCAAGATATGAAGAATGACATTCAAGATAACCAAGTACAAATCTAYAGGGTCATACAAGAATGTAAGAAGATCTAATTYGTATTCATGAGTTATATCAGAAGATCACAGTTCTRAACAACTGAGCTGAATAGAACTAAATACARAATAGTGGAAAATGTGGACAGACTGATATATAATGACCAAAGAAAACTGTGATTCATCTAGCAAAATAATGCACAAGTTACATAGCCAAAAAGTGTCTCCAGAATTGAACCCCCAGTATTTGTATTAAGTCTGTAGCTTTATAGCTTTACATCAAAGTCTTCAGATCCTAAAACAGTGGATCTGATTTTCTAAAAATAGAAAGTAAACTAGGTTTCCAAAAAACTAGGAAGAGATCCTCAAGATGAGGTCAATCTCTATCTTTTGGTCTTCAAACATTGGTTGAAAGTTGATGAAGTGTAGCCTAGACTTCCAAGGCTCTTTGATCTGTTCCTTTTAAAGTGGAATTCGAATTTGATGATGTGTGCCAAAAATCCTAAAATTCTACCTTTTAAAATGAGGCCAAATGTGTTTGAACAACTTCTCTCTGACCTTATCTCACAAAAGTAGCATTTAAATCTGACTTGATAATTCACCACCTATCTATTCCAAGAGGTTTCATCTCTTTCTGGCTCGAAAATTTCTGATTTGGGTGAAATTTCGAGTATTCTAGTCATTACAGGCTTTCACCAGCTAATTTACCCGAAAATCCGCTCCTTAGCTGGTGAAAGGCGGAGCTTTCACCATCTAACTAGTTATAATTCTGCCTTCTGCGCTGGTGAAAGCGCAGATTTTTTCAAAATCAAATTTCTCAGTCATGGAGAGTCCATTTTGCATGCTTAAATAGTCGATCGACATCTACAAATCCTAAGATTTCCAATGGTGCTTTAAAATCTAAATTTGGAGCTCGGGAATCTAGTCAAATGTTCCCTACAATATTAGGCATCATTCTTTCAAAAATACCAGTGCATTTTTTATCGCTAACATTTGGCTCCAATTGGGATGGAGACCTCCCTGTGAGGTCTCGAAGAACCTGGAAGACCCTGTGCCTTTAGTTTTGGGCATGGGGTCTTTCAGCCTTTACAATCCCAACAATGTTTACAACCTACATTTATGTCTTTGGCTATTTACAATATCCCTTAAAAATATGTTTCTGAAAACTCTGCCACTTGTCTTCGGAGCTAATGCCATTTGTATTTTGCTAAATTAAAATATGCATATTGTTCCCTCAATCTTGAACAAATTATATCACAAACATCTTAATAATTTATCTTTAATTTGTTGCTTTCAAAACTCAAAGATATCACGTGCCAGATATATCCTAGAAATGTGGAATTTGGGCAAAATTTTGAGTGATCTGGTTAAAACATCTTTCGGTGGTTAATTGTATCTATAATTTGGCACCTTATCCACCGAAAGTACTCTGTTTCGGTGGTTAATGAGCACACACAGGCTCGCCTAAACCGCCGAAAACAAAAACTTACCCAAAAATCAAAATTTGATGAATCTCGATTACCTGCAAGAGTACAAAGTCCTCAGGGCTTGCTAGACGAAGCTCCTCTCTCTTACTGGACTTAGGTGTGATTGTGTTCCTGCCACTGGTTTTTTTAGCCTTTTCTTCTGGTGGTCCCTCTGTTTGAAATTCGTTCCAAAAGAGGAAAAATCCCCAGCCCACCTGTTTCTTCTTCAGAGTTTCTTTAACAAGAAGGGTAATGAGCCCCTGATGAGATAATCTGTTAGCAACCTTTGTTGGTTTGACCTTCACTTGTCTTGCTATCTTCGTAAGGGTTTTGTGAAAGAAGTAAGGCCAGTTTATAGGTTCTCTACCTGTGAAATGATTTAGAAGTTTATAATGATAAAACATTACCCTGTTGTAGTGCCCCTCACAAGTGATATATACAAAAATTGCTTTCAGCAATGCCTGCCACTGAGGTTCCAGAAAGGACATTGGAAAGTCCCTCCAAATCAAGTCTTTGTGAATGGGCAACAAATAAGATCTGAACTCTATATTTGATGGCACTGTGGATTTGAACCAACACTCTCCAGTTCTTGGCAGACCTATAAACTCTGCTATCAATGATGAATTCTTCCTTCCCTATTTTGGTAGACCTTCCATCATATACAGTTGCAAAAGATTCTGCTACCTGTTGATGAAAGCTAGTAAGTTTCTCACAATAGGTGAATACCACTGCCTGTTTGAAATGCTCTAATACCTCTGGATGCGCCTACAAGTACCAAACACCATCAACCTCAGCCCTTAAAGTAGATCCCGACTTTGCCATAATTAACTGCTGATGTGTCCCTCAAACCCAGGGATTATGCGTGTAATTGATGAACAGATGGATCTTGAGTCAAAGAGTGTGACTCGGCACGAAAGTATAACTTTATTAATATTTTTCTAGTTCATCAACAACATGAGACATTTAGGCAAGACTCGAATCAAGGAGTATATGCCAAGTTTAATGCTATGACTTAACAATAGACTGTGACTCAACAAATAGAGTGATTTCAGGTAATAAACTGAATCAGGGTTTCAACCTATGAGTTAACTCAATGTCCAAATATATAACCAGGAGTGTAATTGAGGACGAAGGACAAACTTAGAGTTTAACATTTGATTCAAGCTAATTAACCAGTGTATGATTGAGAATAAACTCAACGACTATTGGTAAGACTTGGAGTTCAAACATGAATCAAACCTTATATCTTTAGTGATTGTAGGTAAACTCCAGTCAGTTTAGGAAGAATTCAAGTAAGAATTTGACTTATTAAGAGAACTGTGACTCAATCATCTAGAAAACGAGCTTTGAGCTGAGAGTAATTCAAGTATTAATCATACACAACCAAGATTAAAACGATTTGTTAATTGAAATGCACACCTGGATGATAAATTCGCTTGTCAAACTGGAGTTTCGACTATTCTTAGCCATCTTGAACGGATCTGGAGCTATGATAGTGCGTCTGGATGAGAGATTTATGGGTTGTTTGAGCTGATTAATAATGCCCGGACTAAATGCATGATGTGAGGGGAAATTAACCACATTCCAATCAAGTTTAGTAATGACATCACAAAATTCATGGCCATTCTCCTGATGATCCATATACAGTCTCCAATCTGTTATGAAGTTTGATTAGCTTCAGAATTCGTCTTCTCCAAACACTCTGGATGGTAGACATGCCCACAAGATAGATTCTTGCAGATCTCGACAAATAAATGCAAGTGCAAAGAAAGTCATTCCATTCCAGTCCTGACGCGTTTGGAACAAACTATCTTTTCCCAACAAGCGTGAAGCGCGACAAAAATAAAATAGTGTGAAATAATAGGGAGCTCGAAGTGGTCACATGCACCAGTTATAGACGCTTATGGTTCACTGTGTATGGGATCTTTCCATATGATCACGGGCTTAATGTCAGGCATTCTCGCCACAAGTCTGAACCTACACCTGGGAAGACGTGGAAGCAACATGTGCGTTTTTGGCCTTGATCTTTTCCATGGCCAAAGAAACTCCATCCATGCTTTCTCTGCCAGGAATCCACCCAAAATCAGAAGGGCTTGTTGCATCACTCCAATGAAACCTCTCTCTTCTATAGGGAGCTACAAGATTGACGCAGTGAGGTGTTCTCCACAGACGCATACCCCGCAGGGTCTCTGCACGCACCTCCCGCTCTTAGGATCGATCAAAAATCCCCTTCTGCTGAGCCGAAGCGGTTCCTTCGATTCCCTTAGGAATCTTTTGCTAAAACCTGATCCACAAGTTTTTTCTTCACTTACACGGTCTTCAACACTCAACCGTGATCTCCCTGACTCAACTATCGG
Organism: Picea sitchensis; assembly: GCA_010110895.2. Classification (NCBI taxonomy): domain Eukaryota; kingdom Viridiplantae; phylum Streptophyta; class Pinopsida; order Pinales; family Pinaceae; genus Picea; species Picea sitchensis. The sequence goes on from SNQJ01S0204266.1 coordinate 8,320, forward strand.
GTTTCGGGGTTTCGTGATCCCCGTTGTCAAGAGCTCCAACACTCTTGAATTCCCAATCTCCGATGAACTCCCATCCGGCCTGAGCCCTTCCTGGCTAGACTCTCTAGTCCATGTGACTAGGTCTCATAAGACCGCAGCCTTATCACCTTATCAGGATTCAGAGTTTCACAATCCTCAATGTCACGAACCTTTGTCCCCTCGAACTCCCAATCACTAATGAGCCAATTCACCGATGCACGCCTTTATATGCTAGCCCTCCTGGCTATGCTCCTGGTCCACGTGACCTCCCCCTATATGACCACAGTCATACCTCCTCATCGGGCTTTTGGACTTTCCAATGTCCAAATGCTCATGCCCTCAAGATTCACGATCCTTCAATTCCCGATGCACTCTAACTTCCGCTAGTACCCTGGGCTGGTCTTCTGGGTCCATACGGCCATTACCCCGTGACCATAGTCAAACCTCTCATCGGGATTTCAGACTTTCAAATGTCCCAATACATATGCCCACGGAATTCCTGATTCCTCAAATCTCGATAGGCTGACAGCTGGCCCCACACAATGGAGTTTTCTGCCTTTTCTGCTCTGCTGACAGCTGGCCCCCACTATGGCTCCTTCCTCCTTTCGGGGTTTTGGGGTTCATGATTCCGCAATGCATAAACACCTTGTGCACAGGATCTCCGATATCCCAATCCCTGATATGCTTATCCTCTGGTCATGCTCACGGCCTTTGACCTGTCAATGACCCTTTTGCCCCATCGGTATTTCGAACTTCGTGAAACCGAAATGCACGAACACTTCACTCACGGGATTAGTGATATCCCGATACCCGATATGGGATGCCACTTGTCCTCCTCACCGACTCCTCTGTGGCCCCACGCTAGTCTCTACCTGTTGTCGGGAAATCGTGTTTCGCGATTTCGTGATATCTGATGCAATTATTCACGAGACTCGTGAAAATCCGAATCTTGATTTAACGATGAAGCCCTTTTTTCAAGCTTCCCCAGTGGCACTCGATCACTGCCACGCGTCCTTCTCAAATGGACGGTCCTGATTAAATCTCGGGGTATCGAGACTTGTTATGTCTCGATTTACATGACCTCGAGAATCCCGATTTTCCGAGTGCCGATATCCCGATGGCTCCACCTCTTGTCAGGATTTCTCCTCCTGTTCACGAGGACTTAACTTCCCCGCAACTTCTGCAGATCTGATGGCTGTCAGCGATCCTAAACCAGATCTAATGGCTCAAATCCATTCTCCTTCCCTGTGCTCCTCCGGCTGCTCCCTGGATGCGAACACCAACGGTCCAGATCTAATTCCCAGCCGATCTGACGACTGTTGTTACTCCCTCCTGAGCTTCTTGCGCGCTTTCTCCTTCGCAGCCTTGGGAGAATTTTACATTTTGTTTCAAAGGCCCCAACCTTTGTCTATATCCTCCTCTTGCGAACTCCAGTCTATGAGCTTCGCTGCGCGTCTGCAACGCTGCCCCTCCTAAGATTTTGCGACTTTGAACCCGTCAAAGGATTCTAAAGCTCTTGTACTCCTTTGCAGTCATGACTCTGTGTGTAAAATCACTCATCCTCCTGAGCTTGTTCCTTCTTCCGAATCCTTGAAGGATTCTTGGACTAATGCACCTTTGTAGAGTCTTCTCATGCACACACTGGTGTTGTCTCTTCTAATCTTCTACAAACGCTCAGACTCCTAAGGGATTTTGTCTTTCCTCCTCCCACAGATGGAGAATAAAGTGCCTTTCGGCCTGTTCTTCACTCCAGCAACCCCTTGTTGAGTCTTTCTGGGTGTTCAACAACCCTAAGAAGGTTCCCTCAGTGGACCCTTCCTCACTTCCAGAACTCAAAGAGTTNGAGTGCCGATATCCCGATGGCTCCACCTCTTGTCAGGATTTCTCCTCCTGTTCACGAGGACTTAACTTCCCCGCAACTTCTGCAGATCTGATGGCTGTCAGCGATCCTAAACCAGATCTAATGGCTCAAATCCATTCTCCTTCCCTGTGCTCCTCCGGCTGCTCCCTGGATGCGAACACCAACGGTCCAGATCTAATTCCCAGCCGATCTGACGACTGTTGTTACTCCCTCCTGAGCTTCTTGCGCGCTTTCTCCTTCGCAGCCTTGGGAGAATTTTACATTTTGTTTCAAAGGCCCCAACCTTTGTCTATATCCTCCTCTTGCGAACTCCAGTCTATGAGCTTCGCTGCGCGTCTGCAACGCTGCCCCTCCTAAGATTTTGCGACTTTGAACCCGTCAAAGGATTCTAAAGCTCTTGTACTCCTTTGCAGTCATGACTCTGTGTGTAAAATCACTCATCCTCCTGAGCTTGTTCCTTCTTCCGAATCCTTGAAGGATTCTTGGACTAATGCACCTTTGTAGAGTCTTCTCATGCACACACTGGTGTTGTCTCTTCTAATCTTCTACAAACGCTCAGACTCCTAAGGGATTTTGTCTTTCCTCCTCCCACAGATGGAGAATAAAGTGCCTTTCGGCCTGTTCTTCACTCCAGCAACCCCTTGTTGAGTCTTTCTGGGTGTTCAACAACCCTAAGAAGGTTCCCTCAGTGGACCCTTCCTCACTTCCAGAACTCAAAGAGTTCTTTTCTTCTTCTGTGCCTGAATGCACAAAGTCTCAATGACCTCCTAGTAGAGTGTTTTCTCCCACAGAACTTCCAGCAGTTCTGTCTCCTTTTCCTTTTCCTGTCAACCTATGCACTCGCTTGATGCCCACCTGGCAGAGCTCTATAGAATCCTTAGTGATTCTAGTTCTTCTTAAGAACTCATAGTAGAGTTCTTCTCCATGCAACCCGTGCATATGCTCAATGCCCACTTGGCAGAGATCTACAGAATTCACAGCAGAATTCTATCTGCAACTGTGTCTTCTCCCACACAACCTTGCCTCCTGAGGTGTTCAACAACCTCAAAGGTCTTCTTCTCCTGAGTTGATGATTCCAGTTCCTGTGTCACATCACGTCTCTGTCTGACCCCACAGAGTTCAGAAGTGCATCAGTGCACTAATATTCAGAGTTCGCAGCACTCTGTCACGCCCTCCTGGCATGAAACCTCAAAGACCCTCAACTGAAATCAAACAAACTCCCTTCAAACGTACAACCACAACATACATTTACAGAATAAATAAAGAACACACACAGACATTCACATAATACAGAACTCAAGCAGGAAAGACTGTTGTTTTGTATTAAAAATGGCAAAGTGCCTATAATTACAACGTGTTCTCGAGCTCTCTCTGGCTCTTTTCTCTACCTCCTAACTCACTCTAAAACAACCTCTCAAAATGATATCTCCCCATCTCTTTTACCTGAGGGGGCTCTTTGATCTCTTCCCTCCAGATTCACCTACCCTATTCAATTACATCGAATGGGCTATCTAGTCCAGCATCTGGATCTAGATCTCAGCCTTAAAAATATTAAAGGCCGAACTACTTAACGCCTGCACAAAGGCACAACTTCCGATGGCTCAACAGCCTAAACATTTAAATTACATTCATTTCAAATTTAAATGAGGCTGCGCCTCCCTTTCAGCATTTGAATGCATGCACGCTGACGTGGTTGGTTGGCTGGTTGGCTGGCATGGAGAGATGCTCCTGCATCATACTCCTCAGCTGCAAAATCATGAGCTCATGCTCATGTGCTTCCCCTCTCAGCTGTTGGAAATCCTCCTGGATCCCAAACAAATACCTGGAGCTATTCATCCGCTCCATCTTCATGCTGCTGTTGCTTCTGCGCTGCTTCTTTTCTGCCCAGCTTCTCTTTGCTGGCAGTGTCTGTTGATCAGATCATCAACTCCATGATCTCTTTGATCACTTCGTCCAGCTGCTCCAGTGGTTGGATCTTCTCATGCAGTCTCCTCAGCTGCAAAATTTTTTGGCACATGAGAAGATCACCATGGTCTCCCATGCCTCCCTCATCAGTTTCCAACTTCACCTGTTGGATGTGCACGCTCTGCACTTTCACCCTCTCTTCCAGGGATTCTATCTGTTCCCACAGATCAGCAAAACAAATGTTGTCTACCTCTTCTTCCTCTGCTTCTGCAACCTCCCCTACTGCAGTCTTTTTAGTCTCCTAGCTGAAAATATTGAGCCATTCCTCAGAATGCTCATCATCCTCTTCGTCGGCTTCTTCTGCTGTCAGCTCCAATGCTACATCTCTTTCAGCTTCTTGGCTGAAAGAAATGAGCCATTCCTCAGAATTCTCATCTTCTTCATCTTCTTGGGTAGCTTCCAAAGTCTACTCCAATTCTTCTTCTTTTCTGACAGTCATAGCTGACTATTCTTCTGCTGTTGTTGCTCTCTCTGCAACACAGACTTCTGCCTCCTCCTGGGTAAATGGTAGGAATACCTGAATTCCCCCAATCATCTGAAGATCTCTCGTATCTTCCTTATTGGTCAGCTGCACCTGCTGATCCAAACTCACCTCTGAGTTTATGAGACCCTTAGACAGCCTCATCTATTCTGTCAGCTCCTCGGGTTGACCAAAATTCACCTGCTCATCCCTGCCCACCTGGCAATATGGGATGCTCCCACTGCTCTCCTGGCAGACTATGAGATCAACCGATCCCATCTTCATCAGCACTCCTTGCTGAATTTAACTCACCTCTAAGTCCATGAGAATTTCAAATAGCCTCAACTGTTCATCTCTGCCCACCTGGAAATCCGAGATGCTTCCGCTTCCTTCCTGGTAGTCTTCGAGATCCCGCAGCGACCTCAATTCATTGCCCAGCTGGAAATCCAAATTTTCTTCTCTGCCCTCCTGGAAATGCTTGAGATCCTCAAATGATCCCAATTCATTCTCTTCCCCGAGAACTTCCCCATTCTCTGGTTCGCATATATGAACCATCTCTTCTTCTGTGGTCTTGAGGTTTTCAGCGTACCTCAGCCACCTCCTCAACAGCCTCCGCTGTGCTGTAGCCATCAACTGCTTGACTGACCATTTCGATTTTGCTTTCTTCATGGGCCACTCATACACCCATCTCGGCTTCTTATCCTACCGAAGCTCCAATTCGAGCTCATCTATCCTTACGTTCAGCTGCATTTTCAACACAATCCTTTCCATCTCCGCTCTTATATCAGTGAGCTCTCTATCCATCCCTGCAAGCTTTTCTACCTTTCTTTTCCTCCTAGCATGCCTATGGTCTTCAGTAACCATGGTGTTGTCTTTGCCTGCTTTCCTAGCAAACCTGTTGTCACTCTGCATCCCGATTGTCTCCATCTTCACCCTACAGTCTCCCTGACTGTCTTCCCAATTGCTTCCTACCTGCAAACAATCCTTACAGAGTCCTCAACAACTCTTTCTTCCTTTGCCTTCCTCTGTCTGAAATATACAAACAAAATTCAAGATCTGATACCACTTGACGCAATGAGGTGTTCTCCACATATGCATACCCCACAGGGTCTCTGCACGCACCTCCCGCTCTCAGGATCGATCAAAAATCCCCTTTTGCTAAGCCGAAGCGGCTCCTTCGATTCCCTTGGGAATCTTCTGCTAAAACCCGATCCACATGTCCTTTCTTCACTTACACGGTCTTCGACACTCAACCGTGATCTCCCCGACTCAACTATCGAGTTTTGGGGTTTCGTGATCCCCGTTGTCAAGAGCTCCAACACTCTTGAATTCTCGATCTCCGATGAACTCCCATCCGGCCTGAGCCCTTCCTAGCTAGACTCTCTAGTCCATGTGACTAGGTCTCATAAGACCACAACCTTATCACCTTATCGAGATTCGGGGTTTCGCGATATTCGATGTCACAAACCTTTGTCCTCTCGAACTCCCGATCACCGATGAGCTAATTCACCGATGCACGCCTTTATGCGCTAGCCCTCTTGGCTATGCTCCTGGTCCATGTGACTTCCCCCTATATGACCGCAGCCATACCTTCTCATCGGGGTTTCGGACTTTCCAATGTCCAAATGCTCACATCCTCAGGATTCGCGATCCTTCGATTCCCGATGAGCTACAACTTTCGCTAGTCCCCTGGGCTAGTCTTCTGGGTCCATACGAGAAATACCCCGTGACTGTAGTCAAACCTCTCATCAGGGTTTCGGAATTTCAAATGTACAAATTTATATGCCCATGGAATTCTCGATTCCTCGAATCCCCGATTCCTCGAATCCCCGATTCCTCGAATCCCCGATTCCTCGAATCCCGATAGGCTGACAGCTGACCCCACACGACGGAGTTTTCTGCCTTCTCTGCTCTGCTGACAGCTGGCCCCCACTATGGCTCCTTCCTCCTTTCGGGGTTTCAGGGTTTGCGATTCCGCAATGCATAAACACCTTGTGCATGAAATATCCGATATCCTGATCCCTGATATGCCTATCCTCTGGTCACACTCACGACCTTTGACCTATCAACGACCCTTTTGCCCCATCGACATTTCGGACTTCGTGAAACTGAAATCCACGAACACTTCACTCACGGGATCTGCGATATCCTGATACCCGATATGGGATGCCACCTATTCTCCTCACCGACTCCTCTGTGGCCCCGTGATAGTCTCTGCCTGTTGTCGAGAAATCACATTTTGTGATTTCGCAATATCTGATGCAATTATTCAAGAGACTCGTGAAACTCCAAATCCCGATTTACCGATGAAGCCCTCCTGTCGAGCTTCCCCAGTGGCGCTCGATCACTTCCACGCATCCTTCTCAAATGGACGGTCCAGATTAAATCTCGGGGTTTCGAGACTTGTGATGTCCTGATTTACATGACCTCGAGAATCCCGATTTCCCGAGTGTCGATATCCCGATGGCTCCACCTCTTGTCGGGATTTTTCCTCCTGTTCACGAGGACTTAACTCTGTCGCAACTTCTGCAGATCCGATGGCTGTCAGTGATCCTGAACCAGATCTAACAACACAGATCCGTTCTCCTTCCCTGTGCTCCTCCGGCTGCTCCATGGACGCGAACACCAACGGTCCAAATCTAATTCCCAGCCGATCTGATGGCTGTTGTTGCTCCCTCCTGAGCTTCTTGCGCACTTTCTCCTTCGCAACCTTGGGAGAATTTTACGTTTTGTTTCAAAGGCCCCAACCTTTGTCTATCTCCTCCTCTTGCGAACTCCGGTCTCTGAGCTTTGCTGCGCGTCTGCAACATTGTCCCTCCTGAGCTTTTGCGTCTTTGAACTCGTCAAAGGTTTCTAAAGCTCCTGCACTCCTTTGCAGTCACGACTCTGTGCGTAAAAGCACTCATCCTCCTGAGCTTGTTCCTTCTTCTGAATCCTTGAAGGATTCTTGGACTTGTGCGCCTTTGCAGAGTCTTCTCATGCACAGGCTGGTGTTGTCTCTTCTGAGCTTCTACAAACGCTCAGACCCCTAAGGGATTTTGTCTTTCCTCCTTCTCCCACAGATGGAGAATAAAGTTCCTTTCGGCCTGTTCTTCACTCCAGCAACCCCTTGCTGAGTCTTTTTGGGTGTTCAACAACCCTAAGAAGGTTCCCTCAGTGGACCCTTCCTCACTTCCAGAACTCAAAGAGTTCTTTCCTTCTTCTGTGCCTGAATGCACAAAGTCTCAATGACCTCCTGGTAGAGTGTTTTCTCCCACAAAACTTCCAACAATTCTGTCTCCTTTTCCTTTTCCTGTGCACCTATGCCCTCGCTCGATGCCCACCTGACAGAGCTCTACAAAATCCTTAGTGATTCTGGTTCTTCTTAAGAACTCACAACAAAGTTCTTCTCCACGCAACCCGTGCATATGCTCAATGCCCACTTGGCAGAGCTCTACAGAATTCACAGTAGAATTTTGTCTGCAACTGTGTCTTCTCCCACACAGCCTTGCCTCCTGAGGTGTTCAGCAACCTTAAAGGTCTTCTTCTCCTGAGTTGATGATTCTAGTTCCTGTGACACAACACGTCTCTGTCTGACCCCGCAGAGTTCAGAAGTGCATCAGTGCACCGGTATTCAGAGTCCGCAGCACTCTGTCACGCCCTCCTGGCATGAAACCTCAAAGACCCTCAACTGAAATCAAACAGACTCCCTACAAACGTACAACCACATCATACATTTACAGAATAAATAAAGAACACACACAAACATTCACATAATACAGAACTCATGCAGGAAAGACTGTTGTTTTGTATTAAAAATCGCAAAGTGCCTGTAATTACAAGGTGTTCTCGAGCTCTCTGTTGAGTCCATTTTTGTGCTTCCACAAACCATACTTTTACCTCTTTATTTGCCATTTTACCTTCATTTTATCCCACATTTCTCATAAAATAGACTATCCAAGGTATATTTGTCATCCTTTAACTTCAGAATTGAATTTTCTAAATTCTTGCATTAAAATTGGAAATTTAGCAGAAATTGCAGGATTTCACCAAATCCCGTAATAGCTCCATCGTTTGTATACTTGCAGGACACCTGGGCGAAATCCAACACTTGGGTTGCGTTCCCAGATGTACAAGGATGGTGAATAAG
>SNQJ01S0204269.1:2484-16586 GCA_010110895.2 Picea sitchensis
TATTTTAGACTTTCTATTTTTATCATCACTATTATGCATCCATGCATTCCTAAGGAAAGCTAACTACTTGATTGCTTTTCTTAATTATAGAATGTTTTGCCCTATATATGAGTGTATTCTACTCATTCATTGTATCATATTGATCATGATCTATGTATCAATCATCAACTCATTGGAGTAGTGTGAATATATTTTCTCATTCTTCCATATTGAATCTCTCTTCCTTTCTTGATAAGCTTTGTTTGTACTTGCTTTAGATATATCTCATGTGCAGGTTTCCATGAAACACTAACATGGTATCAGAGCTATGCTGCTTGGAGCAAACCAAACAAGCCAAAGAATAATGAAAATTGGGGTTTCATCGAGCTAAATCTGTGGTTGTACCTTTCAACAGTTATTCCTCCCAAAATATTACGTTTTTGAGGAAATGGCTGGGATGGAAAGTAAATCGACCCATTTTGAAAGTGGGTTTTCAACCGTTTGGCGATATTCGTCACCCTTTTCTCAGAAAGTAAGCCGCAAGATAGCCTCTTGAAACTGATACGAATCTGTGGCCGTACCTTTCAACAATGATTTCTCCCAAAATATTAAGTTTTTGAGGAAACGACCCACTTGGAAAGTAAATCGACCCATTTTGGAAATGGGTTTTCAACCCTTTGGCAAGATTCCTCACTGTGTGCTCAGAAAATAACCCACAATATCATCTCTTGAAACTGATACAGATTTTCACTTAAAGTGCTATTTTGCCGTGATTTCTTAATTTTTCACTTGCAAATTGAGAGTAAATTTTTAGGGTTTCTTAGAAACAGTGGGAGAGATGGTTATGACAACTTTTATACAGTCAAACTTGGTGGTAATCCTCACACCATACAATTGTTTTGATTGGAATCCCAAGGCAGAATTCCAACTCAGAAGGAAAGGACTGTATAATTTGACGATGGCGACAGAAACATAACCTACATCAACGATTGAGAAGATGAGATGGGAGAACCGTAAGGATGAGGCCACATGACTACTTCTTGAGTTAATATCCACTGATTTATGGTTTCACGTTGCAGCATGCAAGACTCCAAACGAGATCTGGACAACACTGGAAGGACTCTTTGGAAAACAGGATGAGATGCAAGGTCATATGCTTGAGGTAGAATTGAATACCTTAGACCCTAAAAGTTTTGATAATATACAAGATTGATAATATACAGATATGGAATTCGAGAGAGCGGGCATGAGGAAAACGGCATGGAATTGCAGTGCAGAAGACTTCCAAGTCAATACGCCAACGTACTTTGCTTGACCAAAGTTTGTAAGTCCATCATATTTTATTTCGGACGGGCACCAACGTTGTGGCTTCCATCCATAAATTCCACACGTCTTCTCGCATCCGCCCATTGATAATTACCGTAGAGTGACTATATATTCAAGTCTCCATGGTGGGGACATTCAACAAACTACCCTTACTTATGTTACCCGATTACATCAAAGTTCTCGCTCGACTTCATACACGGCCTCATCAATGTCATCGCCTTGACTATGGTGAGCACATATATCAATCTAGTACTTTCAAGGATACTTCTACCTATCCATTTTGATTTCCATTCAATTCATCCGTATTTTTATATATCCACCAATTAATTGATTTTTGTATCGATTTCAAGGACCTAATAGACTTGAACATACTTATATAGTCGTTTTGTATATCATTCAGTTAGAAAATCAAGGTAGTTGCAAGTTTGATATAGACGTTTTGAATATCATTTACTTAGAAAATCAAAGCACTTGTAAGTTGATATAGACCAAGGGTGGGATTGGTCATCCTAAGTGCAAAGTCTCTTCAAGTTGTAGACAAATATGGCCGGGACTTACTTATGTTCCACTAAAGTCAATTGTAATTAAGTTGGTCATAAATATATGTCTTAATAGGATGGAACATTTTATCTAGAATTGATTATTATATAATTTGTCTTTTATCTTATAATTTTTGGGTGGAAAAATTGGAAGAATTGGCTTGTAGGACCCATTTTAGGATTAGGTTCCAGTTTGGTGATTTGCGGTATGGAAACTTCTAGAGTTAATATGAGGTATCAAATGACACTTTTGGGGACAAAACTTTGCGAACTTAGCTCGTAGCCCCTCGACATTGTTCTACAAACTGAAATGTTTCCAATGGGTGAAAATCACCTCAGTCAGAGTTTGCATGTAGAAGTTATCCTTCCTGCAACTTGAGCTCACGAGGGATTCACCTTGTTGACCAGTTTCTTATCACGTTCATTCATAAAGGGGGTTTTAAAATTGTGAAAAATAATGTCAATATGTTCTAGTTATTTTGGGGATGCAGGGTATCTAGGGGTTTATAGGTATTGGAGGGTATAAAAAGGGGTTTCTAGTAAAAAGAGTTTTTTTAATTATTGGAAATATGTATTTTGGGGGTACAATAAAAGGATTTTGGGAGGTATTTATCAATATCTAGTGAAATTAGGGGTATTCTTTAATATCCCACGAATGCACGTGTTATGTCACAAGTTCACTAAGTGAAGAGCCCATGATTGACCTACCATGTTGATCACCATGGTATTAAGTTGATGTCACACCAACCCTCATGACTCACACATGTGGGGCTAGTCATGTGTATACATTCAAGAAGATTCTTGAGGGTCCAAAACCCTAACATTAATTGTGGGTTGAGACATGCAAAAACCTGAACCATAACCTTAGATGACTATCAGGTTATGCTAAATATTGGTTTGCTAGGAAAGGAAGGGGTTCCATTATTTTGGTATTGTTATTGTTCCATAGTTGAGCAGAGCATCTAAGAGTGGGATATTGAAGAATAATAGAGGAGGCAACATGAGGTCTTCACTTTGTGAACCTGTGACATATCACCTTCGTTCGTGAGATATTAAATAATACCCCTAATTTCACTAGATGTTAATATATACCTCCCAAAATCCTTTCGTTGGACCCCCCTCGCAATATATCTTTCCAATAAAATAAATCCCTATTTTTACTAGATACCCATTTTATCTTATGTTTTGTATTTTAGGAGGTGGACAAGGCCAAATTCAGCGCCGTCCCTGTACATGGACATGCCCGAATTCGACCTTGTCCATGTACAGGGACATGCCCGAATTCGACCTTGTCCATGTACAGGGACATGCCCAAATTACGTGTATATTTGATATAAGTAGTGGTGATGATACTAGTATTCATGTTACATAAGAGCTTACTAAATAAATCAGTGTAATCGATTGTATTACTAGTATAAGGTTAATATCAGTCAATTGTTACCATTACAACTATAATTTCTCTTTGATTTCCATAGGTATTTATATTCCAAACATTACAGTAATGCTATATCACACATTAAGGTATACAAGCTTATCACATACAACTTACCTATACTAACTAAGCTCAATATTATTACCCTTTTGTTACTATATGTCCATATTGAATCAAACCACATTACCTTTATATCATAGGGCATAAGTATCCCCAAGCTGGTTATAAGGGTTAAGCTTTACTCGACTTAATATGTCACACTAGTAGTAATACCATGATTAAGCAATGTAATATGATGCTATCTGTATAAGTAATGCCAAGTGTAACCAATACAGTAATGAATATGATGGATCTATTACTCTTATTACATATTACTAACACCTCTTCTTACACGTTACAAAGCTCTAACTAGTATGTGATGTTTATATAAGTAAGCTATATTTAACCGTGAATACCATTGGTCTCTATTCCAATACAGTACTGTTTCCATTAACTTGATATGATGTAATAACAAAAATAGTTGTAATATTGATAAAACCTAACCATACTTGCATAATTAGAGTGACTCTGGTTAATGATTCTTTATTCATTACAAAGAGAAGTTGGTTACATATTATACATTACTAAGAAGAGTAATAATCCCATTAAGAAGATGTGTAACTACTTGATATAGCTTAAGAGTGATAAGCCATGTTGTATACATGATCCTTGGATACTAGTAAGCTTCCCTTATATTCATAATATCTTAAACACATGAACAAATACCATTGATATTAGTGAAGTATAATAACCATTACTATTGGAATACAACTCTTATACTCTCCATGTTTGGTCATGGAAATCATATAGATCTAAGTGTAATCAAACTAGTACTTTGTATTCAATAACTAAGCATGCTACTAGTATGAGTACACTTAATTGATATCGTGTTAGGATAAGGCATTAGCTTGTTACTATGATTACAGTTTCAACAAGGATCAACACCATGTAACTTGATGAGATTCACTTACCATAACTAATAGCATTGGTTCATACTGGTTACGTAACTAAATAGGTAAAGCTTCTACATAGGGTATAATACTAACCAACTTGATAACACTAATTGAATACACACACTGTCCTAATCATACTAGTATAGTACACTTTGTTTGTAATCAAAATAGCTTAACCAACATGTTGCTTGTTGCTGCTTCAAGTTCCATGTAACCACCAAAACCTTCCCCAATTAATTAAAATTTAATTTATTCTTATGTTTTGTGTTTTAGGAAGCAGACAAGGCCGAATTTGGCCATGTCCATGTACAGGGACAGGGCCAAATTCGGGCATGTCCCTATACTTGGCCCTGTCTTTGTACAGGGACATGCCCGAATTTGGCCATGTCCATGTACATGGACATGATCGAATTCGACCATGTCCATGTACATGGACAGGGCCGAATTCAGGCATGTCCTTGTACATGCACATGGTCGAATTCGGCCCTATCCCTGTCTTTGTATAGGGACAGGCCTGAATTCAACCATGTCCATGTACAGGGACATGCTCAAATTTGGCCATGTCCATGTACATAGATAGGCTCGATTATGATTAACAAAAGAAGGTAAGAGTCATTATGATTAACACAAGGTTCATTGGTTGTTGTTGATTGATGTTGGTTGTTGTTGCTTCGGGTTGAAGGTAAATCTAAACTGTTAATTTTAAAATTAGTGGAAAATGAAATTTGAGTCCAATCCACTTAGTTCCATTTCTCCTTGAAGAATCTATGTAAAAATGGGTTCTATTTAGGGCCATATAAAAGAGAAGGCAACCCATTGGATATTTACCTTTTCTTCTTTTATTTTGTTTCTTGGTTACATACCAGGCTGAGATAATGTGTGACCCTCTTCTCTCTCGGGATGGTCCACGAGACTTAGGAGCGATTAAGAAGAAGGGCATGATCACATTATTGATATTCCTCGTATGATGGGATGATAAAATATTATAAGTTATATCATGAGACTCATGTGGACATTCTGTCATTAAAGAAGAACTTACCTTGTTGACTTTGTCTTGAAATCCCCCTTGCTTGAGTTACGTCCCCCTTAATTGTTGTGTGGGTTTTTGGTTTGGTTCTTTGCTTCTTCCTAAAGAAAGTTAGCCACCTTGACTTTGGATCCCCTCTCCTTGAATTTCTTTTTTCTTGTTGACTTTTATGATTTAACAATTAATATTTTATGTTATAAAATATTATTGGTTTAAATTATTTAATTATTAGGTTTTAAACATAACCCTAAAGTTAGTACTAATATGCTATCCCTAACCTACCTACCAAAACTATAAAAGAGACCCATCCTCACTCTTTACACACACACTCTCTTCTAAGCCGATGTAATATCCCCTTCTTATTAACACAAGAGCTCATAGACGTAGTAGTCTGGCTGCCCCTCTAGACTATAGTCCAAGACAATAAAGGGGAAGGAAATGTGGTTTTGTTGCTTAAGATATCTAAGGTTATATTATTAAAGTGACTTTGGTAAAAGACTAAGGAAGATTAAATTAAAAAACCTTAGCAAGTGGGAAAAAGAAACTCAATGGAAAATTAGAAAAAAGAGGTATAAAAGAAAGTGAAGGGCGAACCTCTTAGCATTCAATTCTCATTATTCATTTTTCACTCTACACTCTTGAGCTAGACAACTTACGTTTTGAGGGTTTTGAGTAAACAAACCCTAGAAATCAACAAGGAGGTGAAAGATTCCTCTGTTCCTAGTTCAAGCTTTGCCAAGGAGGTGAAAAGATCCCTCCCTCACCATTCTAATCCAGTCACATGTATTCAATAAATAACACTTGGAGTTTGGTGTATAGATCTGAAGGGTTTCCAACATTAGGGAGCATCCTTGGAAGAGAAAAGGCTTGATTTTCTTGGAGGAGTCTAGATCTACAGTTTTACACCATTGGAGGTTCATTTCTAGGGTCATAGAGCCCTTTTGCAACATCAACACCAAGAGTATCTCCCTTGGATTATTTTATTTGGCTTGGGACAAATTTATGAAGGAGGGTGCAACTCCCATTGAGGATACTCATAGATTTGAAGGCAACCTTGGGGGTTTTCACTCAAACTTTCATCATTCCTACTCTAGATCCCTTGATCTATAGTTTGAGGGTGTTTTGGTAGCATTTGGAGGCCATTTACTACAAGGCTGAAATATTGATAATTTCTAGCCAATCAGGGTCGCACCAGTTATAGATCCAGCCTTCCAGGGTCGTACCATCTCCAGATCCAGTCATCCAGGGTTGTACCATTAGAGATTTGAAGGAATCCATTCAAGAAGGGAAATAAATTAATCTTATAATCAGCTATATTCAGTGGATGAAGACCTAGGGTCTCTATATCTTCTATATTGTACCAGATTTGCAGATCTATGTATAAAGATAACTTATTCTATCTAAATAAAGGTCATATTTGAATCTTGATATCTCTGTTTATGTGTTTTCTTCATTATCATGTGTTCCATACTTGTTGTGATGTCATCTATGCAATAAACTCAACAAAAATACTTCAACACATCCTTCTGTAATAAAAACCTGCAAAACAAAACATCAAACATCAAACAAAAACCTTAGTTCTTGGCCAAAAATTGGTTGGGAACTTTACAGTGGTATCAGATTGAATTTTCTTTGCCGGCATGTGCAAAGTAACAAGATGACTAGAAGAAGAGGTCGTGGGGGCCATTAGTTACAGGTAATCCAGAAGAGGAAGAATAGGAAGGCAGCATGGGAGAGACACATGAGACAGAGAATGCCACATATGAAGAGACTGAACTTTTGGCAGATAAATTAGCCCATACAGTGAAAGAGGTACTTCAAAGAAATTAGGAAAGCATGCAACATACTCTCGTCAAAATGAAAAACCACTTATCATTGGGACAGTCTGTGCTTCACTTATCTCTTACCAATTTTCATAGGGGACAAGATAGAATGATAACAGTGTTGGAAGAGCTGAATAAACATTAGGAAATCCTTTCTCAATTTTTGATGGAGCAGAGGCATGGCAAAGACCAACCCTTGTATGGTGAAAATCATGAAGCTAGTGGATCTTGTGGAGGCAATGGGAATCATGAAGAATCCATACACAGAGTTCAAATGGAGGAGAACCACTCCAATGAGGGAGAACTTATTCCTTCTCATACTCTCAGCAGAACCACCCCTATGCCATACATGCCTACCTTCCTTAACACACAAAGAAGGGAAGTTAATGCCTCAAATTCAAAAAGTCTGGGAGAAGAACGGGAAACAACAAAGAGGGAATACAATACCATGAGCTCAATATTTAGGAGACAATTCTCTATGGGAGATTACTTCCACTTGAATATGAAAAGAAGATCCAAGGAGCATTACAAAGGTACTAGTGAACTTGGATGAAAAGATGGGAAAATGGATCCACCTACTTTTGACGGATCAGATCACCTTCCCGTTACGACATGGGTATAGAATATGGATGCATACATCCAATTGAACCCTATGGAGGAAAGGGAAGCTATCAAATATGAAACTACGTATCTAATGGGGAAGGCACATGTATGGTGGTTTCATGGAATAACCACCTTGGGTCATGTACTCATCATCTCTTACCAAGAATTCACTCAAAGGATTATTGACAGGTTTGACAAGGGAGACCCATATCGACATTTCAAGGAACTTACACAGCTTAAACAGACAAGTTCAGTTGAGGCCTTTATTTAAGAGTTTCAAAGAGTATCAGTTATGGTTCCGGATGTGGAAGAATCAAGGTTACTTATGTTGTTCATAGAAGGGATGAAAAAACCAGTGAAAGGATGGGTTAAGGATTTCAATCCCCTAACCTTACATGATTCCATTGAACGCACTAGGGATTTAGTTGGGGCAGCCAATAAAAAAAGGTTCACACCTAAGCCACCCATGGCTCAGAGAGGCTATGACACTAGACCAGTGGACAGAGGGAAAGGGAAGATAGATGAAGCTACAAGAAGATATCTAGGGAGTAAGCAACTATGTTACACTTGCAGGGATCTGTGGCAACCAGAACATAGATGTTTAGGCAAGGGGGAAATACACTATGTTGAGGTAGTGTATGATAGTGAGGAAGAGGAAGATGATGAGGATGATGGGGCTATCCATACTATGTAGGAAAAACTCAAATAGGAGGAGGATTCCCTACTGGATCATGAAAAACCAATACTCCCAGATAAAGGCCATAAAAATATCACCATTGCTTCTATGAGTGAAATACCAAAATTCAACACCTTCAGAATAAAAGGAGTGGTTCAGGGGCAAAGGTAAATAGTGTTGATAGATCGAGGAGCCTCCCACAAATTTATTGATATAGACATGGTAGAGAGGAGGAATCTACCTACTGTGGAATTTGAAGGATTCTTGGTTTATGTAGAAGGGGGGCGTACCATAGCTTGTGACAAGTACATCCCACAAATGAACTTGAATCTAGGCCGATACACCTTAACACAAGACTTTTATGTGGTAAACATTCCTGACACCAATATCATCTTCGAGGTGCAGTGGCTCAACACTTTGGGGCCTATCACAACCAACTATAAAACAATGGGGATGTCCTTCAACACAGATGAAGGGAAGAGAGTTACACTTAAAGGAATGGTAGGGGATTCTCCTAGAATAGTGACAATGAAAAATATGCATGCCATATTCAGGTAAGAAGATATAGCCTATGTAGTTGAATGCTTTATTTTGGATACTAAGGGAGAGACCCACAAACCATACCCTCCATATATACAAAAAATTCTTCACAAGCACAAAATATTATTTGAGCCTATTCCTATGGGACAACCACCAGATAGAGGATTTGAACACATTATAGAATTGGAAGAAGGGCCCAAACTAGTCATTACTACACCTTACAGAGACCCAAAGAATCAGAAAGATGATATAGAGAGTTAAATCAAGAATTTTTTGGCTATGGGACATATTAGGCCGAATTCAAGTCCATTCGCATCATCACTTGTGTTGGTGAAGAAAAATGATGGAACAATGCGCATGTGCATTGACTATAGAGCATTGAACAAGAGGACTATTAAGAACATGTACCTTATTCCTTGGATTGATGAATTGTTGGATGAACTTGATGGTGCAGTCTGCTTTACTAAGATAGATATATGATCAGGCTATCATTAGATCAAGATGAGAGAACATGATGTACATAAAACTGCATTCAGATGTCACTTCGACCACTATGAGTTTCTCGTGATGCCTTTCGGCCTCACCAATGCTCCTGCCACATTTCAGTCATGTGTGAATCATGTGTTCAACAAGAAACTAAGAAAATATTTGCTAGTCTTCTTTGATGACTTATTGATCTATAGCAAGACATGGGAGGATCACTTAAGGCATGTGGATGAAATTCTGGGTATCATGGAGGAGCAATATTTATATGCTAAAGAGTCTAAGTGGGATATTGGTATGACCGAAGTTCTGTACCTAGGACATATTATCGGGGCAAAGAAAGTACAGTTTCATCAAGAAAAAACACAAGCTATCATCAATTGGCCCACACCTAGGACACTCACAAAACTCAAAGGGTTCCTTGGTATTTGCTGCTACTACAAAAAGTTTGTCAAGGGATTCTCCTAGGTTTGCACTCCTCTAACATACTTAACCAAGAAATGGGATTTCACTTGGAGTGATGAAGCACAATTCACCTTTGAGAAAATGAAGAAGGTCATGAGTACTTGCCCAGTACTTTCCCTACCTGATTTCTCTCAACCTTTCATATTATAATGTGATGCATCAGGCATAGGAGTAACAGCTTTCCTTATGCAAAATAGGCATCCTATTGCCTATGAGAGCCATAAGACGAGAGGCCTTGATTTTATCTACACAATATATGACAAATAGATGTTGGCCATAATGCATGCCTTGTCCAAATTACGAAAGTACTTAGTTGGAGCCAAATTTGTAGTAAGAACTGATCACAACAACATCAAGTAATTTTTATCTCAGAAGGACTTGAACGAGAGACAACAAAAGTGGGTAAGAAATATTCAAGCTTACAATTTTGATATTGAATATGTCAAGGGAAAGAATAATGTAGTTTTAGATTCCCTATCAAGAAGACCTTCGACCTACTCTATGATAGAAATATCAGTAGATTGGAAACCGTAGTTATTGGTGGAATACTCAAAGAACAAGTTTGCATGTGAATTGATGGATGGAAAACTATAGGATGACAGGTACAGGGTCACAAATTACATCATTTATTACAAAGGAAGGATCTATTTGGTACCTGGATCTACATTTAAAGGAAATGTGCTCCAAGCCTTCCATGATGCTCCGATAGCAGGTCATCAAGGGTTCCTTAAGACATACAGACAAGTAAGAGAAAGGTTCTCTTGGAAAGGACTCAAAGGATATGTTATGCGCTACATTTAGGAATGTGCTACTTGCTAAAAAAATAAATATGAACACTCTCATCCAGTATGACTCTTACAAACTCTTCTAATACCAGAGAAAAAATGGGAAAGTATCTCAATGGATTTCATCACAGGTATTCCCAGAACGCAAGGTAAGGACTGTATATTTGTAGTTGTGGATCGGTTAACCAAGTTTAGTCATTTATTTTCCATCTCCATGGACTAAAACGCATCACAGTTAGTTGATTTATTCTTCAAAGAGGTCTTTAGGATGCATGGCATACCTAAGAATATTGTTAGTGATAGGGAAAACAAATTCATGTGTAACTTTTGGCAGGAATTGTTTAGACTGGTGGGCACTGAATTGACTCCTAGCACTAGCTACCATTTCCAAACTGATGGGAAAACTAAAATTGTCAACAAATGGATAGAGGGTTACCTCATAAATTATGTAGTAGGACAACATAATTCTTGGGTCAAATGTCTTTACTTGGGGGAGTATTGTTACAATACCACATAACACATGTCCATTGGCATGTCCCCCTTTAAATCTTTATACAGTTATGATCCTCTTAATTTTGAAGAGATTGTATTTGGAGAAAGTAAGGCTCCTATGGAAAAGGAGTGGATTCAGGTTAACCAGGACATCTTCAGAGAACTCAAGGACAATATCCATAGAGCGCAGAACCAACATAAATTATATGCAGATAGGAAAAGGGTGGAACACACCTTTGAGGTTGGGGATATGGTATACTTGTGCTTGCAGCCATATAGAAAAGCATCTATCAATAAGAGTGGTGTTGAGAAATTACAACCACACTTGTATGGGCCATATGAACTACGAAGAAGAATTGGAGAAGTAGCATATGAATTGAAATTTCCCCCAGGGAGTAAGATCCACAATGTTTTCCTGTTTGAAAAGAGCATTGGGTCAACATGTACTATTCAATGAGACATTGCCACTAGTGGATGAAGAAGTACATCTACGCCTAATACCAGAAGAGATCTTGGAAACCAAGGTGAAACAACTAAGGATCGGAGCAATTAAAGAGTATTTGGTTAAATGGAAATATTTTCCCATAAAAGATGCTACTTGGGAAGGTGAAAGAATGTTGCAAGAGAATGGTTCTGGATTTCTTGAGGGAAAACAATTTCTAGTAGGGGAGACTGTAATATCCCCTTCTCATTGACACAAGAGCTTAGGGATGTAGTAGTCTAGGTACCCCTCTAGACTATAGTCCAAGACAAGTAAGGGGAAAGAAATGTGGTTTTGTCACTTAAGAGATCTAAGGTTATATTATTAAAGTGACTTTGGTAAAAGACTAAGGAAGATTAAATTAAAAAATATTAGCAAGTGGGAAAAAACAACTCAACGGAAAATTAGAAAAAGGAGGTATAAAAGAAAGTTAAGGGCACACCTCTTAGCATTCAATTCTCATTATTCATTTTACACTCTGCAATCTTGAGCTAGACAACTTACGTTTTGAGGGTTTTGAGTAAACAAACCCTAGAAACCAACAAGGAGGTGAAAGATTCCTTTGTTCTTGGTTCAATCTTGGCCAAGGAGGTGAAAGATCCCTCCCTCAACATTCTAATCCAGTCACATGTATTCAAAAAATAAAACTTGGAGTTTGGTTACAGATCTGAAGGGTTTCCAGTAGTAGAGTGCATCCTTGGAAGAGAAAAGGCTCGATTTGATTGGAGGAGTCTAGATTTGTAGTATTACACCATTGGAGGTTCATTTCTAGGGTCATAGCACCCTTTTGCAGCATCAACACCAAGAGTATCTCCCTTGGATTATTTTATTTGGCTTGGGATGAATTTCTGAAGGAGGGCACAACTCTTATTGAGGATACTCACAAATCTGAAGGCAACCTTGGGGGTTTTCACTCAAACTTGCATCATTCCTACTCTAGAGCCCCTGATCTATAGTTTGACGGTGTTTTGGTAGCATTTGGAGGTCATTTACTAGGAGGCCGAAATATTGAGCATTTCCATCCAGTCATGGTCGTACCAGTTATAGATCCAGCCTTCCGGGGTCGTACCAACTCCAGATCTAGTCATCTATGGAAGTACCATTAGGGATCTGAAGGAATCCATTCAAAAATGGAAAGAAATTAATCTTATAATCAACTATATTCAATGGATGAAGACCTAGGGTCTCTATATCTTCTATATTGTACCAGATTTGTAGATCTATGTATGAAGATCACTTATTCTATCTAAATAAAGGTAAGATCTGAAGCTTGTTATCTTTGTTTATGTGTTTCCTTCATTGTCATGTGTTCCATACTTGTTGTGATGTCATCTATGCAATCAAATCAACAAAAATACTTGAACACATCCTTCTGTAGCAGAAACCTGCAAAACAAAACATCAAACATCAAACTGAAATCTTAGTTCTTGGCCAAAAATTGGTTGGGAACTTTACAACTGAGTTATGATATGAGGTTTTCTGTGGCTTCTTCTTGTTCATATTGTTGAGTGGTTGCCGCCCCTCTAGGAAAGTTCTTTTTGGTGTATTGAGCCACAATGGGCTTACCTCTTGCGGTCGTCGATCCCTAAGGGTATTTTCCATCTTGTCACAGGTCTCTTCTTGGTTGTTGTTTGGGGTTTTTGGTTCTCCTTGCTAGTGTCATCCTCCTCTTCTCCTTGTTGGTGCCTGTAAATTCTAACCTTGTACAATATCTACTTCAAACTGATATTCAGAAAAGAACAGAAAAGATACAATGGCAAATACAAACATTACATAGAGATTTTTCACCTGGAAACCCAAACCGGGAAAACCAACATATAATATATTCATACATTGCGTTTTACATTGTTTACAATACAATATACATATAGGAGCCAACGGCATCCAAAACCCTAACCCAATGACTTGGATTAGTCCAAAACCCTAATTCCTTAACCTGAAATAGAAAACCATCGGCAAAAAACCATGTGCCGAAAAACCACGTAATATCATGTGGTCCCGGAAATATGTCGTCCCGGAAATATGTCGGCCCGGCGGAAATATGTTGGCCCGATTTTTTTTTTTTTCGGAGGCGCTACCCCTGAACCCTTGCATGGGGGGGCCTAGTGGCCCCCCCTCTAACCCCCCTGCGTGCCCGACGCAGGCACTCAGAAACTACTACTCATGCAAAGAATATAACACATACCCAACATTCTCCCACTTGTTGTTTTCTTTCCACATAGGGGGTTACAGGGTTACATAGTCAACAATCCAAGGCAGCAATGCCCATGGATCCTCTACACCAAGATAAATTCTCAGTGCTCACAGATTTTGTTAATGAATCTGCAACATTCTTCAAATTTTCCACCTTCATCAGTGATACTTTCTTTTCTTCAATCATGTCTCTTACAAAATGATATTGAACATCAATGTGCTTTGTCTTTGAATGATAAGCAGGGTTCTTCGCCAAGAAAATTGCA
>SNQJ01S0204270.1:0-14847 GCA_010110895.2 Picea sitchensis
GGTTGAGATAGTAGCTGACAACATGATAACAATTGACAATCTCTACAGGACACTTGGCATGCAAGAGGAAGCACATCAATGAAGATCAAAGGAGGAAGTGTCATTTAAATATTGTTGGATCGATTACCAACACATTTCCTTTTTTATAGCAATTTGTTTATAACTTCTAGCACATGTGTTCAATTGATAACTGTTGTTGGAGAATCCGATGTGAGGAAGGCTAGCTCGCACCTCTAGTTGTTTCCTTTCCTTTTTATTATAAATCCATGTTCCAAATGAGAGGAGGTGGTTCGAATGGTTGAGCTGAGGCTCCCAAATTGTAATTTTCTTTGACTGAGTAGATTGTTCTCTGGTTATGTACTGGACCTGAGAATTTTTTATTAGTAGAAGTCAGTTTCTCTTTATATCATCTTTTTACCTCTTATACTGAAGTTTTCATGATTGGAGGATCCACATGAGTTTGTTATGGTTGTGTTATGATGAATGTTTGATTATAATACTGCTGTGATGTTCTTCAGTTTTCTTTAAACTTTGAATTCAAGAGGATCTTGTGTTTGAGTTTTTACTCTTTGGGCTGCTTGAAGACCTGATGTTAATGGCAGACCTTCACACCTCCCTCACTAAGTATTTCTCCTATTCATTTTTACTCCTATTCGTTGACTGAAGCTAATCACGACCTCATTTGCTTGTGCATACTAGCCCAGATTTATGAGTTAATGCCTTATTATTCTGAGTCTTGTCCATTTGACCTTTAAAAAACTCATTTAAACTTACAAATATTTTGATGTGACCAAGCTCACTTGATTACAGTCTAGGGTGACTTTTGGAGTGATAAAAACTTGTACAATGAATAGGCTTAACACTTCATGTGTGACACTGACTTGTAGCTTGTACAGTTCCTTTGTTGGTATTTTAGCCAATACCAACTGTACCCGTGCCAGGTATTTGAGTGGCGTCTAGGATATGGCCTCGTCGATATGCAACATATCTATTGTTATCTGGAAGATAGGACTTGCTTGTGCTATGATCTGGATTGTGTCTTCTTCGTTCGACACGATCTTATCCCCTGCTTCTGTCTCTCATGGGATCGATTATGTTCCCCTTTCTTGCATTTGAGCTGCTTGTATTTGTTCCAAGACCTGCTTAACTTTGGCCATCTTGCTCCTTATCCTCCCTCTTTAGCTCTCAACCTCCTCAAACTCTTCTGCTACACGGTACTATAATCTCTCTATGAAAATATCGACATCATCCTCATTAATTGTGGATTCCGGGATTTGTTTGTGGGCCTTGGCCTTCTTGCACGACCCACCTGTATGTATGATCAACTGTTTAGGTGGCCTTGTATCTTGTAGAGTAGTTGCTGACGGGATTTCCTATGTCATTGTGTCCCCCCTTCCTTGTGCTTCCTACACTGGGGCATTATCCTTCTTTCCCATCTTCCTGTCCTTCTTTGGGGTGCTTCCCTTCTTTTGTTGTGTTGTCTTTTGACCAAGATTCCCCTGCTGTGTTAGTTTCTTGGTCACCGCATTGCCTTCTGCAGATGTCTTGGACAACCCTGCTTCCACTTCTTTTTCCTTGGGCATGTCCTTGGTGATGACTGGGATATTCCAATACTCTTTCTAGTATTTCATTTCCCATTCAACTTCCTCTACGTTGATGTAGAAACGAAGTTGTAACCATTCTTTGTCTGGATCCCTGCACGCTTGGATCCACATGTTGTGTCACGTAGCCTTAAAGTTGGCTTTCCCCTGGTACTGTGTGACCACTTTCAGAGTTATCCTCCATGTGTTGGCTATGATGTCTTGTATTTCACTGAGATATCGAGCAAAAGTGATGGCATTACCACTTCTTCACTTGGAATCCAAAGTTATTCCAAATGACGTGTACCGTGTTGCACGATATCGTCCTACTCTATCGCAAAAATATGAGTACCGAGGCTCTTTCCATCCAATTAACACTATCAAGATAATGAGCCAGGAGTAATGGAACTCGGCTCCCAAGTCCTGCGCATCCTTGTAGTCGTTTAGGAACAGATTTAGTAAGTATGGGCCCCAACTGAGCATGGTGTCATTTGTGCACTGTGCTGCTACTATGACAACTCTCACAGATACCTCCTCATTGCAACATTTTTGAAGGATTTTGCATGCCATTAGCTTTGTTGCCATCCGAGTGGCTATGTCACTGATTCCTTTTACAACAAATTTGTGTGATCCACTCTCTATCCCATAAGTCTTCTTCATCTCTTCTGCGAGGGCCTTTTCCTTGGTTTTATCATCCAGGTACTACATGGGATTCTCACCATTTGATGGTAGGCTTGTGATGAATGAAATTAACTCCACATCGATTGAGACTAGTTCGTCCAACCACAAAAATCCTCCATGGAGTATTTCCAACAAATTCTTGATGTAGTTGTTCACATCTTCCCCCCTGCCAAAGTGGGGAATCTCCAACAAGTTAAGGATCCCTGTGTTTACTAAACCTGCCACCCACTGCTTTGGTTGTAGCACTGGATCTCCTAATGGCCTTGTTCCCAGGCTCTCTATATACACTTGTTGTGAAAATTATGGGAATTTTCTGGTGTCAGACACATTTTGGTCTGCATATCATATCCTTTTGACGCAATCCAGTAGAATTGGTGTGGCATGAACCCCCTCTGGAATGCGCGACAAAATGATCGAGGCATCAATATTTTTTTACAGGGACTGCACAATGGGTTGTTTCCTCTTTCTCTGTGCTGGCGTGCTAGATGTCCCAGCCTCTGGTTCTCCTTCCCATTCTAACTCTGGTTTCCCCATAATATCTTCGAGCTGCACTTCCTCCTGCTATGTGGACCCCACCATAGGTTGTGGCCTTGACCCATCAGATTCTATACTTTCGCTGTCACCGCCATTTGTTTTGTGGGATGCTTAGGTTCTGGAAGGTTGTTGTTGGTTTCCTATGGTTAATGGGTTGTGTCCCTAGGCACTGTCGTGTGAATCGATGTCTATCCCGACCATTGTCGGGGCCTACTTTTCTTCCTTTACCAGTGTGCCTCTCACTAGTTCAACTTGTGGAGAAGGAATTGCGTTGGCATCGATGGTTTTCTCTGTCTGTCTAAACTCTTGTTCTGCCTCTGTGGTTTCCTGAGGTGACCTATGGATAATGTGTGTTTTATGTGCTATTTGGTTAGGCATGTTGAACTTTGTAGGTTCCATTTGGATAATTATTCCTTCCTCGATTGAAGTTTGGCTGCTACGATCTCTAAACTCGCATATTCGCCTCATGTCTTTGTGCTCCTTAGCTTCGTGGGTTTGTAAACGCACAATATGTCTCGTTTAGCCCGTGTTTTCATTATATATAGAGCATCATAAGTGCCATGAATATTCTTGGAGACATTTCTTTGATGGTTTTTAATGCATTAAAATTTGTTGAGTATGCTTCGTTCAGTTTCATAAATTCCCAATTCACGCCTTTTTACCTCGATGACCAGTTTTTTCTTTTCCGATCGTTGACCCATTTTCTGGTGCGCTGCAATTTTTTGGTGCATCGTACGTTTATGTTGTGACTTTTCCCTTAGTGCGATGTGTTTTCTTCCTATCAACCATATGCTGCGCGTGATCAATTTTTCTTTTTCTCGCGTTGATTCCACTATCTGTTGCGCACAATATTTCCCAGTATTCGGTATTTTCTTTCTCTGTCTACTTTTTTCTTCCTTTTTCTTGTTTTTATAATTTTGTCTTCATTTTTATGATTTTTATTTCCTAATATCTACTATAGTACACTATATACATGCCTTTCCTACTGCGCTGTAAATTTTAAGGGTTATTAGGTTGATTTCCCCTGTACAGTTACAGTCGACTACCGTTGATCATTTATTTTAGTTTTGTTTCTCCCAAGTCTTTTAGCTACATAGATCCCCCATCTGTGACATTATTTACTTCATATGGCCCTATCCAATGCATTCTAAACTTACCAGGGTGTTGAAAAAATTTGTTGTCATAGAGCAGAACTAGGTCTCCCTCCTTAAAAATATTTTTTTTAATAGGTCTGTCATGCTAGGATTTGTCTCTTTCTTTATGTACTTCCTAGTGAAACCATGCCAGAATCTTGTCGTCTTCCATTTCCATTATTTAACTTAGCCTCTCCAGTATTGCACCTCTTTCAGTCATGCTAGTAATTGATGCTATGTGTAAACTAGGTACCGAAAATTCTAATGGTACCACTTATTCCAACCCATACACCAATCTGAATGGTGTATATCCTGTCAACTTCTTACATGTGGTCCTATATTACCACAATACTATTGGTATTTTCAAGTCCCAATCATCTATGTTAACATTGTAGATCTTAGTCAAAGCATTTTCCAAAACCTTATTGAAGGCTTCTACTATTCCATTTGCCTGAGGATGATATGGTGTACTCTTCTTGTGATAGACTTCAAACTCTTCAGTCATAGCACTGATGGTATTATTAATAAAATTAGTGTCTTGGTCACTCATTAAAATCCAAGGACATCCAAATCTGGTGGTCACTTTCTCAAATAAGAAGTGTGTTGATGTCTCTGCACTACAATCTTTGACTGGTGTTGCTTCTTCCCATATTGTTAAGTATTCAGTCGAAGTAATGATATATCTAGATCTTGACCTTTTTGATGGTGGGTTAATAGGTCCAACAAAGTCTATTTCCCATTTTTCAAAGACCTATAGAGTCACTTGTGGTCTTAGAGGCATCTCATCCCTTGTGTTGGGTTTGCCAACCCTCTGACAAACATCACAGTTGTTATAGAAATTTTTTTCTCACCCCATGCAACTTGCTTGGATGGCATTTCCATTTCCCTATGTAGACTTGAAGTCCCCTTTTGTACCTTCCAGAGCCAAAAAAATACATTTTTCCACATACACATGCCCTACTAGTTAGAAAACAAGCGTATACGTAGGTTGCTCCACTACATCCCGCGTACATCGGGTTTGGTTCTCAAAATTAAAAATTATGTCGGGTTTCCATGTCATGTCATAGGATCCATGATCCTTGGCCTTCCATATACTGGAAATTCTCTAAATCAACCCTTTAGTTCGGTTTTAAGGATATAAATTGAGCCATATCCAAGCCGTGAAAAAGAGGAGAATTCAACTTTTGAGAGCAAAGATACTCTGGAGAAATTTCACTTCACATTGAGTCTGCATGCCTTTATCCTTGAAAGTCTGAACTCATTGTTCAACCCCCAAGCTCTTCCTTATTTGTGATGGAGAACCTCATTGTCTCCTTTATATGAGCTTGCCTTTGGTGGAGGATTGAAGTGGTGGAGGGAATTAGTTTCTCGGTTCCGAGAAGTTTCATTACAAAAGTTTGTCACCTATATACTTCTGTTGATTATTTTAATAGAAATACTCTTTTCTCGTCCAATTGATATCTTCCAAATATTTTATTTTTATTCCATGAGAGTATTTGTTATGTATGTTAATGGATTATGCTAATCTATATGATAACATTATATATTATCACCATATTCTTGTGTATCTTTGTTGTTGATGACAAGTTRCAGGTATAAATATTTGAGTTGCATGATCAATAGTGGTTTTCATTGAACATTYGAACGAGGTAGGCTCTTGAACTTGTCTTGTTATCATTTCATTTATATAGCATACGTGGTATTAGAGTTKAWTTTTACGTGTCATTCCATMTTTTGTGGTTTACCCTAATCCATAGAAAGATTTTCCTCGTAACAACATTGCTGACAATATTCCTTGGCATCTTTATGGATTGTTTGCCACCATAATCCTGCGCACAATACCTTCTGCGAGGTAGCTTTTCATGCATAGTTTCCTTTAACTATACCTTCATGAGCTTCTACTAATATTTTGGGCCATTCATGTTCTAATACACACCTTCTCAAAATGCTATCTGCACCCATCTTATATAAATCTCATGCAATGAGTTGATAGTCTACAACTCTGACTACCAGATTTTTCTTCTGCTCAGTACTAAAATCCTGTGATGCAACCTCTATAGGTAAGTATTCAATAATATCAGTGGAGTATTCATCAGCTACCTATACTAAAAATAATTGTGCATCGGGGAAGTTGTCTTCCAAGTTAGTAGGTTCTTCTCCATTAATTACCCTTGACATGTGATATGGTCTTGCATTTAGCTTGCCTTGTTTGACTATCACTTTGAAATCAAATTCTTGAAATAATAATAGCCATCTACAAATCCTCCCCCCCCGACACTGATTTGTTGACTAAATATTTGAGGGAAGAATGGTCTGTGATCATTTTAAAGTGTTTATCCAGTAAATAGTGCATGAATTTCTGAAGTGCGTAAACCATGGCTAGGCCTTCTCTTTCCGTAGTGTTATAATACTGCTATGATTCTAACAACTGTCTGCTTGCAAAGGCTATAGGATGGTCTAAGTCCATTTCTCTTGGCTACACCATAATAGTGCCAAGTGCTATAGCTGATGCATCTACATGCACATGAAATGTCTTTTCCCAATCTAGGAATACTAGTATAGGTGTTGTTACCATATTTTCTTTTAAAGTGTCAAATCCTTGTTGTCAGTCCTCATTCCACTAAAAAATGGTGTCCTTCTTTAACAATTTTTCCATTGGTGCAATAATATGTGCATACCCCTTTATAAATTTCCTGTAATAGCCTATATGTCCCAGTGTTTCTATTAACTGGCGCACTAACTTTGGTGGTGGTAAATTCACAATGTCTGCAATCTTAGCAGGGTCCACTAGTAAACCTTGTTTACACACTATATGTCCCAACAATATTCCAAAAGGTGTACCAAAAACGCATTTTTTGATTTTTAATGAGATCTGACATTGCCTGCATCTTTCCAACATGAGTCTCAGCACTTCTACATTGTCCTTTAACATGCTATATACAGTCTAGTCATCCAGATATAATTCTAGAAACTGATCTATGAATTCCTTAAAAGAAGCTATGACTACTCTTGAAAAAATGTCTGGTGCATTCTTCAACCCAAATGGCATGACTTTATATTGGTAGGATCCCCATTCTGTAGCAAAAGTAGTCTTATACCTATCCTCTAGAGCTATTTTGATCTGATGGTAACCTGAGAATCCATCTTTGAATGAATATGTTTCCTGGCATCCCACATTCTCTAAGACCTCATCTCTAAAAGGGGTAGGGAAAGGGTCATTTGAGAAAGCATCATTGAGTTTCCTTAGATCTACACAAATCCTTACCCCCCCTTTCTTATTTTCTTGGACTACCATAGGACTGATCCATTCAGATTCCTCTACTAGTTCTGTGATAACAACTTCCAACATTCGATCAATTTCCACTTTTACTTTCTTCTTATACAATGGATTAAGTCTATAAGGTCTCTCACTGACAGGTCTAGCCTTAAGTTTGAGGGGTTTTTTCATCTCACCAAGCTCCCCTACTATACCTTTCATCTATGTAAAGGTTGTTGGAAATAGGTCACTTTATTCGCGCAGTAACTTTGTTATTCTTTCTATTGTTACCTCATCCCAGTCGTCTCCAATACTTGCCATTTTGGGATTGTCATTTGTCTCAATGTTTACTTTCTTAACTTTGATTGGTGCAACAAATACTTATGATTCCATAGATGGACCTTCCACCTCTCTTTCTCCCTCAATATTTTTTATCTGAATGTTGCGCAGTTCATCTTCATCTGGTGCTTCTTCTTCCACATGATAGCATGAAAGTAACTCTTTGACTGTCTATCTGTTATGTTTTTGATATTCTGTCATGATTTCAAGCTCTAGTTCATCCATAAATATCATTCCCCGTATCATATTCAACACTGAATAAATGTTGGGGTTCTCATGTTCAAATGAGAAAGTCACTACAAAATTATGATGTAATCATGTCCATTCTATAGTGCCTCTGCACATCTCCTAATCTATATACCAGTTACTCGGTATTCCTTCCAATGTATGGATAAAGTGATGAGGCCATTCCTCTGGTGGTGTCATCCTCCATTGTGTCTTGCACTTCTCCAAGTGTTCCACTGGTGTTCCTTGTCCATCATACCTCTACATTTTATTTCTTCCATGTTCTGCACCAAATCTAATGTGTAGTAGTCATTTAAAGTGACACGAATCCTGAATTATTTCTTTGTTCTCACCCCGCCATCTTGTAGGTGTTTCCTTGAGTGCAATATCTAGGGATAAGAGCCTCTAATTGTATAATACTTCGTCTTCATATTTTTTAAATAATTTCTCTAAGTCATTTATCCCATGAAAGTTGGGAGGTTCTCTTATCTCTGTACCAACCCATCTTACTGCACAATCTATTCTTGCACACCTCCTTGTGGAAAATTCATGTAACTGTTGTTTCCAATTCTCCAAACATGTGTCTGAACCGGACACACATGATGTTGGCACATGGGCATACCTAGGGTTTAACTCTCAAAAGCGCACCAAAAAAATCCTAACTACCGGCCCTTTAAGCAACACCTGCGAAGCAGATGAAGTCTCACCCGAGGTAGAAGCAGGGGTGGTAGCAGAACTCCAGTGTCTGCAACCTTAGCTGGGACACAGATCTATGATTACAATATTCTATCAAAACACTTAGCAGTTATAATTCATTAATATTCAGCCTTATTTTACAGCGTAGATAAACCTTAATAGCAGAGCAGTGCAGTATTCACATAGATCCGATATATTCAAGCACTAAGCACATTCACATAGGTTAGATCTAGCATTCATCCATATTATTGAGCACAAATCATCAACAGATCTATCTATAATTTATCTATGCCAAAGCACTAAGAAAGTAAACACATAAACACATCAATACATCACACAAATCATAACAACACAGGATATACGTGGTTCACCCCCAGCCTGGGGCTACGTCCACCAACTCTTCTTCTCTTTTATTGCCTTCTATCAATCTTCTATATGCAGAGAGCCATGAGATCTTACTCCGTATAGAACAGGAGATCTGTGCACACTTCTCTTGATCCTCCTTCCTTGAGTTACAACACAAAGCCTTTCCACAGTCTCTTACAATCACTTGCACTTAGCTCTACAAGTCTCACACCGTATGCATGAAGCATCTACAATCCACACTTGCACTTAGCACTTAGCAAGGTACCAAAAGACCTTCTCCTTTCTTACCTCGCCTAGAATTCTATTTGTACATTGCAAAAAGGGCCTAAACATGGATAAACCCATGGGTCGACATTCCCATACCTGTTACATAGCCCAAAACCCAAAAATCCCTAAAGGGGGGTCGATATCCCATGATCTCCACTTTGACTTGCGATCCGCCTTCGACAGCCTGTCGAAGTCCCAAAAGTAGGTAAAACATGACCAAGGATCCTCAAAACTTGGTCAAGGGAAAACACATGATGTAATGCTTCTCCAACTGAGTACCCCTTCTGCAGTTGGGTTAACATAATCCTCTTGTCATGCAGTGGTTCTGTACAACTGGTTTATTTCTTCCATATCCAAACAAGTGGCCTCTACAAACCTTTCTCCTTCTGAAGGATCCAATGGTGCAATGACTCTATATTCACCTGATTCAAAAGTCATTTTTCTTGTCTTCAGGTTGATTATAGCTTGGTTATCAAATTCCCAATCTAGTCCAAGTAATGTTGGATAAGGTGTCGTACCATCCACTATCTCTATTACTTCAAAATCTTCCATAGTGCACACTCCATCCAAATATACTGTCACACCTTTAAGTCTTCCAATAGGTAATTGTTATAGGAAAATTCGCCTGCGGACAGGTGAATATCCTATTGGATTCTAGAGCCCTACTACCAAGACAGAAAGATGCAAATGGACACTAACATCCATTTAAATGTAGTTAAGATAATCAAAAGAAAGAGAGGAAGAAAGTATGATGTACCTTGTTCTAAAGCTTGTCCTCGCTTAATCTAATTTGGACTTGATATCCAAGCTCCTTAGCACGACACGATATATGAAGTTCAATGGAAAACGAAGAAAACAAAGACTTCCTACTCTATCAAAAATAGTTTAAACCAAATTCATCCATAATAGACAAGTATATGTAATAATACACAAACTTGAAGGAAATAGGCCAAGCATATATTAATGAGAACATTAAAAAAATACTTAAAATATGTATATGCAGTTGCAACAACCTCTCCAAGTCCTCCTTGTCCAACCCCTTGATCGAAATATCCACGATCAAAATGACAATAATTTTGCTGATTATTATCCTCCTCTTCACCATGAGAATGCCTCCCTTATAGGCTTTGAGAGGCTCAACCACCTTGGTTATATTTTGGATAAGTTGAGGATATGAATCCATCAGTTGTGGAATCACCCTTAGATGCATCCTAAAGATTAGATTTGATCCAAACCAACTTGAATCATCTCTAGTTGTCCTTAGAGAAAAAGGGGGATTTCTTCCTCTGATTTTCTCAACCAATCACACTCCCTCAAAACGGACAACAGAGCGCTGCAACACTCTCTTCTAGATGGACAGATAGCCCTAGTGCTCCCTACATATGAGCAGGGGAGCATTGATTCTCCAAAAGTTTCTCAAGATGACCAATTCTAAAGGAAAAACATTTTGTTTAGTCTGTCAAATGATGTGGTTTCTCCTTCTAACATGTTATAGAGGATGTATCAAGTGTTTCCATGGTGTCATTCGCAATGCGACATATACAGAACAAAAATGAAAAATTTATGACATTTTTGACAAAAATGCGACAATGAGAATGTGACATTATCAAAGTGAGGAATTTTGACGTGTAATAGATTGCCCCCTAAAGTGTGAAGTCAGAAGATGAAAGATGATGACTGAAATGCTTTGTAGGTTTTTTGAAGCAAGGGTATGGAGTTGGAGAACCTGGTAGAAGCTGTAAATAACCATCAAACAAATGTTATCATGTGTTTCAAAACCAAGGCAAGCATACCTATGCTTGGGTAACAAAGAACTTAAGGTATGGCCGCCAATAAATACACTGCGGATCCATGACGATATTAACTAAGGGTACATCCACCGAAGATACAATGTAGATCCATACCTCCATGACATGAACTAATCATAGCCATGAGAAATACACAGTGGATCTACGAGATGATAAAACATAACCACAAACCAATACAATGTGGATCTATGTGACAATCCATATATCAACATGCTCAAATTATCTCATTCGTGTCCTGGGAAAAATAGATAATAGGGTGAATGCTCAACCCAGGGTCTTCGTCCCAATCTCAATGTGGTATGAATCTAGTCATGTGAATATATGTTTTGATGTCGAACATGGTATAAACCACTTGATTACCGGTCATTGAGGTAAACCATTAACAAGTGGGAGGAAAATCACCAGTGATGTCAATGACTCCCAAGGTACCCTAGTACAATCCAACGAATCTGAATAAATGAGATGACGCCGAACATTCATGGAATCAACTGATCAGAGGTCAATGATGTAAACCTATTGTCAGAGGTGAGGAGGCCAGCTATTGAGGCATACAGGTCCCAAGGTACTAACTGGTTTCTAAGTCTAATTCTCGGATGATGTGTTGATTTAGACAAGAAAAGAATCGTCGAAGGAGGGCCTTGATGTATCTCCTATCATCGACATGAAATGGTCATAGGAAAGTGATGTAATATGGTGAATCAAATGAGTATGGACTGACATGGGTATTGAAACTGGAAATTTGTGATGGTTGACTCTCGAGGAGGATAATTCCCTTGAACACTAAGGAACAACATGAGACTTGGAAGCATAAACGTAACGTGGACGAAAACATAATGCAATGGATGTTGTGACATTCGTCAGATGACCCAAAGGAGTGGAAAGACTCATAGGATTGGTTCAGTGCAGAGGTTTAGCGGATTATCCATGTGTTCAAAATGTAGGTAAAAACAAGTGTCGTGTTCAAGGACAACTGCAAGAGTTATTTGTAACAATTCTTAAATAAAACTTGACCCACTTCCTTCAATTCCCCCCCCCCCCCANCCCCCCCCCCCCCCCATCTAGATAAATGAGTACCTATTTTTATTTTAACGAGCTCGAGGAGGATAACACATGCTCAATATAATTCACCTTTAGTAAGTCCCTCTTCCTTTGTTTAATGAACTGGAATAAGTAAGGGTTTGATCCCATATGGGCCCTTCAATGTGTGATTTTAGCGAGTCCAAAGAAGGAAAACTCGGTGGTTTTTCATGTTTAGAGAGTTTGAAAATAAATTAAAGGTGACTCCAGGGTTTTCCTTTTTCGTAATTTTAGTCTCCAATGTCCAAAAAAGAGATAAATTGTTACTCGGGAGACGCCCTTTCTAGACCTTTTAATGAGCTTGAAAGGAAGCAAGTTCACTCGACGATCTTTTCATATTTAGAGAGTATGAAAATAGCTTAAATATGACTCCAAGGGTTTCCTTTTCGTATAACCTTTACGAGTCCAAAAAAATGACAAAAGTCTACTCGGTTACATTCTCATATTTTTGCAAGTGCGAGAAAGAACAAAGATTATGCTTGTGAGTTTTACAAGGTTTCCAAAAGATGCTACTTGAAATCCTAT
Organism: Picea sitchensis; assembly: GCA_010110895.2. Lineage (NCBI taxonomy): Eukaryota > Viridiplantae > Streptophyta > Pinopsida > Pinales > Pinaceae > Picea > Picea sitchensis. The sequence continues at coordinate 12,488 of SNQJ01S0204270.1, forward strand.
AAATGCAGACAGTTCTGGGCCCAAAGCATTAGTAACTTCTCGAAAAAATATTAAAAAACCAAAAACGACTTTATAATAAGGAGAAATAGCAAAACATGAACCTATCAAATAGTGAAATAGGTCAAAATTTCATTTACCATTTGATTTCTTACGAAACTCCTCTATATTTGGAATTTTCCACCTTTGGGAGGCATTTTTCAAGCAACGACTACGAGAGTTTTGAGTGATCATTTCCAGTTTCGTTGAGACTAGGTTGGTCATCTTTCCTTTCTCATCATTTTTATGGTTTTTTTCCTGTGTTTTAGCTTTGTTTTGAGTGTTCTGGGCTCCTTAGGAAGCCCTAGAGAGATGGACTAGATCAACGCTCCCTCAAAGCACTGAGGGGAGCGTCGAATGAGATTTCAATGTGTTGGTGCACATGCTTAGGGAGAGCTAGCACTCTGTAGGTAGTTTTGAGGGAGCGCTAGGAAAAAAAAGGTTTTATATTAATAAAAGGAAAGAGGAACTTTCACTACTATATAAGTTGGATCCTAAGAAGTTCTAGAGCCAAATTCTAAACTGCAATACTAAAGAAAATAATAGGATTCCCTTAAGGGACTGGAATTCCTTCCTTAAAAGTCCTTACGAGTTCCCTAATGCCATGGACACCATTCTTATTGTCCCTACAAAGGAAGAAGTTTTTTCTTTAGATGACATATAGTTTGAGGTTAACCAACTTGCAAATGGGAAAGCTAAGGACATTGAAGGCTACCAAGCTGGAATTTTTAAAATCAAAGGGCCTATCCTTATCCCTCACATATACAATCTCTTCAATTTAGCAGTCAAGCAGGGCTTCCCTAAACCTGTACGCAAAACCTCATTGTTCCTATTTTTAAAAATGGGGATAGAAACATTCCCTCTAATTATAGGACCATTATGATTAGCCCGATTTTAGCCAAGCTTTGTGGAATTATTTTGGAAAAGAAGATTAGCCTTTGGCTAGAAAGTTACGGTAAAAGATATAAAGGTCAGGCCGAGTTTAGGAGATATCATTCAAATTTGGACCATATTGTTACCTTTAGGATCATTGCAGAGGAGTTCCACAATACTAAAACCAATCTTTTTTGTTGTTTTGTTGACTTTAGAGAAGCTTTTGTCATGGTTCCTAGGAAAAACCTTTGGAATAGGTTGGAAGAGATAAAAGTGCCTCTCGAGTTGAGGGATGTTGCAATAAGGATGTATGAGAACGTTATTGTTAATTTTAAAAACACTAAGGGCTACTCAAAAGAGATTAACTGCAATATTGGAGACAAACAAGGTTGTCCCTTGTCCCCTACCCTTTTTGGCATATACATTGACAAGTTAGAAGATTACTTGAAAAAAGCAGGTTGTGTCAACCCTACTCTCACTGGTATAGTCATCAATATTCTTCTTTATGCCGATGATATCGTTCTTATGGCAAGGAGTCCCCATGATATTGAAAACCAACTAAGAATCCTCAAGAATTTTTGCTCCAATATGGGTATGACTATTAATACTAATAAGACTAAGGTCATGATTATTAAATCCAATAAGATCACTTATGATACCTTCGTATATGACAACAACAACTTGGAGGAAGTGACTTCATACAAATGTCTTGGAATTGATATTCACTACAAGTTCAATTGGAATTATAGCATTGAAAAAAATATTATTGGGGGATGGAAAGCTTATTATGGGCTTGAAAACAATTTTAAATCAACTGATCTTTGGAGTTGGGATAAGAAGAAACTCCTTTTTGAGACTCTTGTTATACCTATTATTCTTTATGGATGTGAAGTCTGGGGCTGTAGTATCTCTCGTGAATCTCGGAGAAAGATAGAGCAAATACAAAATAATTTTATAACCTATAATCTCAAAATTAAAGGAAATACACCCTATCCCATCCTCTTAGAAACAAGCCTCTCCCCCATTGAGATCATGGCTATGACTAGATACCTAATGTATAAGAACAACTTAAGCAACATGGAATACAAGAGGCTTCCTAAAATTGCTTCAAAATAGAGTCATAACCACCATCGACTCAAGCGAGGATGGCATAAAGATACCCGGTCTTGGCTAAACTATTGGGGAATCATGGAAGACACCATTTTGCAGAATAAAGATACTATTAAAAAAATCATCAAATCAAAATTTAAGGAGAAAATGTGGTGTGATAAAGAGTTAGAGGAAAAAAGAAAATTAAGTTATTATAAGGATGTAATCAACCCTAATCTAGAAGATCAAAATTATCTATATGTTTTGCCAAGTGTAAAGAAAAAAATAAGCATTGCTAAGATAAGAACAAATTCTCACGAGCTCCATAGTGAAACTAGGCGTTGGTCAATTCCTAAAACGCC
>SNQJ01S0204271.1:0-16586 GCA_010110895.2 Picea sitchensis
GATTCTGTTTCTCGCCTCCCAGATGTCTCACTCCCCATCCCTTCAACAGACGGGAGAATCCCCACATCTCCAATACAGTCCAGAGGGGTGTTTGAAGTCTGGTCGGGAACCCTCAGGTCCGAGCAACAATTTGATTTCATATCAAATTGTTTTCAGAGAAAGAGCCCATGTGATTATTATTTGGGGTTTGATGGTGAATGCTTGTGACATATTTGAGTGACAAATTAACGTGTATCCTTTCAATTTTTTATTCCATTGTAACCAGTAACAAATTCTCCCACTTGGGCTGGACTGAAAACGATACCAATTGAAATTTGACAGACAAATGAACAATTTCGCATTGGTGTTGCATAGTTGATAGATGCTATATTCGCTTGCATGGACTAGAAATAATACAAGTTGAAATTCAATGAGCAAATGAGTAATTTTGCACTGCTTTTATGTAGTTAGTGAATGCTTTCTTCAGATCTGATGTCATTTTTTAAGGCATATGTGGGCTATTTTAGAATAGATTGTGCATCATTCTACCCGTGAAGTAGTGAATTTCATTTTGGATGGTAGAAGAATGATTCCAAGAAGTTAATGGATTTGATGGAAAGAGGTGTAGCATTCACTAAATGGCACAGCGTTCATTCAATAAAGGTATTTCTTTTAATTTCGATTATCATTCCACTTAAAATTTAAGTAAAGTTTTATTTTATTAAACCAAACAAAGAGCATATTGAGCATGATGGAAAGATGGAAGAAAACAAATGTTTTGTTTAAAGGCCACTATTCACAAACGAAGGTGTGTTGTAGATGGAATTCGGTTGAAAGGTATTCATTTTTTTTATTTTTATTTTTTAATATTATGGCGTAAGTATTCATGAAATTGAAAATGTTGTTGGTAATGATTAAAAAGGGTAAAAATGTATAAATATGGACAACTATTTGTTAGTGGTCTCTTGAAATGTTTGAAGTGATCTTTTGAGTTGCCTAGAAAGTTGGTCATAAGAAATTGTCATTTGGTAAGTTCTCATTAATGATGAAAATATTTTATTGTATTGAGTTTTCATCCATACTTGAAATGGAAAGACTTTAAAGTTAAGGTTAAATTCAAAGTTGGTTGGCATCTTGCAATTTTGTTGACGTAAGGTGTGGAAGCTACTCAAAATCAATGTTAAAGCCAAGTCATCAAAATTGTCAAGTCAAGTCTTAAGTCAAAGTTGAAGTCGACATTCAGAGTCTCAAGCCATAGTGAATTCAAAGTCAAGTCCAAGTGTGAGTAGAAAGATCCTAGTTATGTAATGAAACCTTTGTAAATTCATACTGAAGTCGAAGTCAAGTCAATATTTGGGTCATGTCAAATCATGACAATGGTGTGCCAAATAAATTTGTCAAACCAAGGTTATAGGTAATAGGTCTAGCTCCTATGTTTGAAAATCCAATTGATAAGTTGTTATTTCCAACTCTACATGCATTATGGCTTCTTGCCCATAAAATCAATCTAAAATGGGTTTCCCCCGTACTAATCTTTGTCATGATTCGGTCTTCCCAAAAACTATCAGTTAGCTACAAATGTCATTCTCAATGATTATCACCAAGGATATGCTTAATCATTCTAATCAAATTTTTGATAGTAGACTCAGTGAAACCATTGGATTGTAGGTAATAAGGAGATGATGTTGAGAAAATTATATTATATTATTGACACAATCTCAACACTTCACCTAACACAAAGGCACCACCATTGTTACTAGCAATTTTGAGAGGCAAACCAAAGCTAGAAAAGATGTTTTCCTCCAAAAAGGAAATGATCTGATCCGCCTAAGAATTTTCAAGCATGACAAGTTCAACTCAATTGGTAAAATAATTAGTAATAGTGAGGATAAAATATGGCCAATTGAAGAAGTAGGATTAATAGGACCAATGAAATCTAAACCCCACTTTGGAAAAGAAAAACATGCACTAGTAGGATTTAGGGATTTGACAGAGATCTTTTTCTTGCATGTGTATAATTGAAAATGAATATAAGTTTTAACAAAGGTAAAAGCATCGTAGAGCAAAGTTGGCCAATAAAAAACATAGCGCATAATTATATGGGTAGTGGCTTTGGTGGCAAAGCATTCACCACTATGAAATTGCAAATGAGAATTGTTACCTCTCAAACTCTCACTACATGGAAAATTCTAAACCACAAGTGTGAGAGCCTAAAAACAACTATTAGGCAAGCCACCCACTATCACCTCAATGACCTTGCCCATCACTTCAAACTAAAGAAGGGTTCTTAACCTAGTGGGTATCCCTAAAGATCAACTAAATCAAGACATTGAAGTATGCAGGGAAAATGAAATTAGCTTAATGGCTTAGAATGTGATTAATCCAAAAAAATCAATTTGCCTTAAATGATAAAAGTGTGAAAGGATTTACAAATCATTTATTAGATTAACCCCAAACAATTGGAAAATGAGTGTAGTGCACAAGCACATTCACCATATGCAATAGAACCAAGATTATTTCCAAAAATACTCAATGATCAAATATTTCAAGGAAAGTGTGGATTTTAATATATGAAAGCAGAACGTAAATTGCTCCAAAATTTCCCAAGTTATACAGAATCATTGCTGGAAATAAAAATTGAAACGTCACAACTTTAGTGTGAATGTTATTCTGGCTGATTTATCAAGTCTTGATCAATATGCTTGATAGAACTCATTGATCAATATGCTTGATAGAACTCATCAGAATGAATTGGTCACAAGAGACTGCTTCCATGCAGAATTTTCAAGATCATGATCCAAGAGAATGTATATATCAATTATGAACAAGTGTTGTAACCATCTCGTAATGAAAGGAGAAATTCATCCACAAGACTGTAAAATAAATTCCAAAATTGTGTTTATCAAGTGAATACACCATAAATCTGATTTTAATACCACATAATATGAAACCGGATATGAAGATTACCTAAGAGTCTACTAGAAGTTACTTAAGAGTACAGGATATTGTCCAAGTAAATAAATCGATCCACTAGTTTAGGTGTTGAAGAAGAGTGTTCTATGAACTAGATTCGTTAAATTTGTTCTCTTTTAAGTGTGCTCAAATGTTTGTTGCAGCATCCGTGTGCGCATTACTATGAATTCCAGCATGAGAAAAATGAAAATGGTGTTTAGCACATGTAGGTTCACCTTAAGAAAATGTAATGGATTAAGTGATTAAAACATCCAAGTAAATTTTAGCCCTTCAATCACAAAACCAATCCAGAAATTAGGTGAATGAGAGAGCAAGGAATAGTGAAAAGTGAGTTAACGAAACACCACTTGTTCTTAACTTTACTAAATCTGAATTTTATGAACTCTTAAAAGTGAATTTCAGACCTGGTGTGTAAAAACCTCTTATTCAAAAATGAAACCAGCAAGCTAGACGTTAGAAAGAGAACCAAAAATCATAAAAGGTATAGCAATTTAAACCAGAATTTTGCTCTTTTTAATTGTTTAGATTTGTTTTGAAAAATATATAATTGATGAGTATTTCAGATATAAGTGAATTCCTTTGAGAATAATTTAAACCAGCAAGCCAAAAGGGGTTAGCAAATGAGAAATCTAGCAAGACCTAACCATGAAACTCAAAGGAAATTGCTATAGAATCAAGTCGATCCAACTAACAAACCATTTTAGTGACTTAGATGACTTGTAGCAAATCTAATAAAGATCTATGAAAGTAATTTCCAGATTTGCGAGAAACTTAACAAACAAAAAAAGTTTTTGGTGGTTGGGAAAAGGGAAAGACAAGTGCCTTACTCCACTTAAGTTATGAAGTCACACATAGGTCTTGATTGAGGCTATGTTCTTATGTCAATTTTGGGGTTCACGAGTAATCATTGGATGTGCATTGCAATCTCTCAAATGAGACACTTGGATATTTCAAGCTTGTGGGGAGAAGGATCCTAAGATGGATCCACTTCTAAGAAAATACAAGGTAACCTCTACCTCTAGTCTAAAAACAAAAGCATGAAATTCTAGATGTTCAATGCTTAATGTAATAGATATAGAATACAAATGATTAAAGAATATAGGGGAAGATTTATCGTTACCTTTATATGGTCCTCCAATGTAGCATGGTGCTCCTCTACATGAATACCAATACAGTGTCATGGATCCTAATTCAAGTACACAAATTTCAAGGCATAATACATGGATCCCAAGGCATAGATGCAACTCCCAATGCAAGTACATGGATCCCAATGCAGGGTTCCTACTCATACGGGCCAGACAAGCCTCAATATACAAATCATTAGGTAGTGCACACTGAGTGATCTCTTCTAGCAACATCATAACATTTATTTAATTTTAGAATTTGCCTTAGTTTTACCATAGTGGGATAGTTGTAACCCTTATCACATGTGACAACTCCTAAGACCAAGAGTTGTTTCCTAGATCACTAAGCTAGAAGTAGGTGATATGATGGATGAAATGTGAAAGGGGAAAGGGGGAATTCATGTATTGACCCTCATAGTCATGTATGATGATGTAGAGGTCTTCTCCTACTAGCTTTCAAGAGTTAGGATTGTTCATTTATTCCGTATGGGAGCCTTTGAGAGGGAGCTTTTAGCTTTGAGTTGCTATTTCCTTGGCATTGTTTCTTACAACCATTTTTTCTTTATTTTTCTTTCTTTCTTTTCTTCTTTTACTTAGTTCCTTTATTTAAATATGCATTATTAAGCATGGGACTAAGGGAAACAGCCTCATAGCGAGATGACATAGCGAAAGTTTTATTATTTTTTGGATTTATTTGACTTTAGCCTTCTATACTTGGGAACTTCTTTGCTTTGCTTTGGACCTTGTTGAATGACATATCGCAAGTAAAAAACGAGTAGGAAAAATGATGAATGGAATGGAAGTGAATGGGAAAGATGAAAAGTGTTAAGTATGGTTTGGGATATGAGACACACTGCAACCACTAGATCTTTAGTAGTACAACTTGACTCAAGAGATTACAACACTTATTTAAAGGAAAATTATGTCACCTATGGTACGATGAGGAAAATAATAAAATTGTTAATGTTATGAAGTGTTATTAGATCCTGCTCAATGTTCCCCACAGTCACAACCAGATAAGAAACCATATCACCATGTCTAAGAAAGAAACCCATACACAAGACCATAGTAGAGAAATTGAAGTAAAGCAACTAACTGAAGTACCTTGAATATATGGATGAAAACAAAGTGTACTATCTGCAAGTGTATATACCATTTGAGGTGAGTGAGAGAGGAGTTGATATATCGTGAACGAGGCATCTGGAGTCAACTAAGAAAACCCACTGTCATGTGAGACCATCATATAGAAAAAGGCAAGCTGAAGGATGGCATTGCTTATGAGAACTAGAACACCATATCACTGGAAGGATGGCTTTGGTACTAGTTGCCCATAAATCTCCTCATACCATATGGGGGGGCAACAAGAACCATTGTGAAATTTCTCAATAATTTGTTGGGATTAATTCTTCCCTACACATATGAGGAGCATATCATTAGAATACCTATGAAATAAACCATCGTTTAGTAGGAAAAACTTGGTAACTTCTAGCCTTAGCCTCCTCTTTCATTATCCTACAAATGATGAGGACATTGTTGATTATGTAAATAATATAGGATATATTGAATACATCAAAATAAATATCAAAACATTCCCACTTATAAACAATATATAAAGTATGATCATCTTCAAGGCTATCTGAACATTTCTCATTATAATTTTTAGCTAAAAAAGGGCTAAGTCCGTACCACGAACAATATTGGCAATGCCAATCTCAAGATCAAATTCCCAAATTTTGGATAACTATTTTGCCAAATTACCTTGCAAATAGGTTTGGGATAGAAAATACTTAACAGTTGGTAGCGACACTTTTACTACAATATTGAATACATCAAAATAAACAGCAAAACATTCCCACTTATAAACAATGTATAAATCATGATCATCTTCAAGGCTATCTAAACATCTCTCAGTATAATTTTTAGCTAAAAAAGAGCTAAGTCCCTACCACAAACAATATTGGAAATGACAATCTCAAGATCAAATTCCCAAATTTTGGATAGCTATTTTGCCAAATTACCTTGCAAATAGGTTTGGGATAGAAAATACTTAACAACTAGTAGTGACACTTTTACTACAATATGTTTTCCCATAACATAATGCTTAAACTTATTTAAAGCAGTGACAAGTGAAAAAATGTTTTTCAATCATGGAATAATTTACCTCATTTCGTTCAAACTTTGTCTCATACATGCCACCGATTTTTCAACATTTTTAGTATTTAACTATATAAAAATGGCTAAAACAACCTCTTTTGTAGCATTAGAATAGATTTGAAACCCTTTAGAAAAATCTAGTTTAGCCAAGACAAGGGCAGATGTGATAACGTTATTAATCGTCTGAAATGATTTATTAGCATCATATACATTTGACCCCATATATGCCCCCTTGAGGTCATATCATAGTATCCTCCTTCAAAAATATTTGTCCTAAAAGCTTTGCAATTAAGGGATTTACATGTGATGAAACTAAGTAACAAAATTTCCTTATATTACTGCTTATGTGTTGCCACTTATGATTATCAATCCATCCAAACTCAATTATTTTTGGTCTTAATCCTTGATCGTTGGTTGTTGCATAACTTTATTTCCTTTGATTCCATATGTTATGACTCTTGCAATTTGTTGTAGTTGTTAGTCTCTGATAATATCACATCGAATATTGTCTTGCAATGTCTTATTCCCTTAATATTGTTCATCACCCCATCTTCTTCTTTGGTAATGTTGATGTCGATCTTCATGTCTTTCTTGAAAACTTTCTTGGTAATGAGGGTGTCGATATGGTTTCACCTTGGATGGTTTTCCTTCATTGTGCACAATGTTAGGGTCCTACCTTAACCCCCCTATTTAGATATGTATGAGGCCACCTTCCTTGAATAAAGCTCGTTAAATAGTTACTTAATAGTCACACATTGTAATAAAGGGTCATTTTTAGTAATAAGGACTAAATTAGTTGTTTAAGCCTCATTATAAGGGGCTCATAGGTAGTTAAGATCCTTTGTGGATATGTATATATTGAGTAGAAGGTTATGTGTTGTTTTGTCAAGAATTGTTATTGTATTTGGAGCATTGCTCTTGGAGGTTGTCCCCTTGAAGAGGCAAGTGAACATAGCTCTCTATTTTTATCTCTTTTTTCTCTTGTCTTCTTGGTTTTTTCACTACATTTTATGTGATTGATATAAATTTGTGGGGTTAAGTACACCACAGGTGGGATTAGAGCTATTTCTTAGGCAAAAAGTGGGAGAATTTTTAGGCACGAAGTGGAAGAATTTTTTCTCTTTTTGCATATTTTTTACGAAAAAAGGAAGACGATAGAATTCATGTCGATTCATGAAACTTATATGTATAATTTGGAAAATATAACCTATAAAATGAATTCCTCTCGTAAAAATACCTGATTTCAAAAAAAAAAATGGTCCAAAACGAAGTCTAGGAAGTGGAGATATCGTCGATTCAAAATCTACAACTTTTAGGGTTTTTTTCGACAAGGCCATGAATTTTGTAGATTAGATATATTTTGACATAGTGCATAGATTGCAGTCAAGCCAATTCCATTAGATCCAAAAAAATCCATGACATTTCACAATTGGGGTCACAATAGACAATCAAATAATCATAATTGAAGTTGTGATCATTTTACATTTTCGACCTCAAGCCCTACTTTACACAAGTTATTTTTTGGTGATTTTAAGAGATTTTTTGGGGATTAACAAACTCATAATTTTTTAATTTTCTTATAGATGTGTTCTAGTGTCTTTAAATAACACATTGATATGTTGTTCAATGGGTAAACTTTGGTAGGGGAAGAATACACGCAAGAAATAAAAGTGGAATCGCATTGTTTGAAACCCTTGTTACCCCTGTTGGTACCCCTTCGAGTAACACTGCATCAAACATTACCTGTATATGAAATCTCACTTCCACATACCCTTGGGTATATAGGAAGTCCCCTAGGTACACATGAAACTATCCTTAGATAAAATAATTGGTCGTCTTGTTGTTATAGTACACCGAGAACAACAGTCAGAGAGATCACTCTATAGTACTTGGGTATTCGAGTAGTATGGCTAAGGGCACAATTGAGACTCCTTATTTAGTGTCCTAAGATATTGGGTCAAGTACTAATGTTGGACTCCGCATGTATATTAGAGAGCTATAGCACTTGACACTCCCTTGTCCACCCGACCCAGTAACCTATTTCAGTGAGCTCACTCATGAATGGTACCTATAAACCACCTCATACTTCTCCAGACAACATGAACACCTATTCTACTACAAGCAGGTTGAACAATGTGGAAGAGAAGCTGAAGAAAATTTAGGATGAAACAAATGGGTTCAATGGGACATTGGATAAGAATTTAGATGAGAAGTTCAACAACTTCCAAAAGATGTTGATGGATATGCAAACTTGGGGCATACTAGAAGAAAACCAATGGAATCCACAACACGTTGAGCCACACTAGGAAGAATCTTCAGTATTATTTAACAAACCACAACTCTCATCATGTCTACACAACAATATATCAATGGATAATAACATATGGCATCGTTCTCATAAGGTGGACCTCAACAAGTTTCATGGCTCTGACCCATCTGGATGGGTTACCTAGATGGAACATTGTGGGGAATTACTGATGACATGATGAAACTCAAGCTAGGGGTCTTGTATTTATATCCGAAATGATGGAAATGGTAGGAATGGCATAAAAAATAATATGCGGACTATATCGCTTAGAGTCAGTTTGTTAAAGTTGCCTATGCACGTTTCGAGAAAGATAGTCACCCGTTTGGATGGGTTACCTAGATGGAGTATTGTGGGGAATTACTGATGAAATGATGAAACTCGGGTTGTGGGTCTTGTATTTAGATCTAAAATGATGGCAATGGTAGGAATGTCATAAAAAATCATATGCGATCTATATATCTTAGATTCAGTTTGTTAAAGTTGTTTATGCAAATTTGAGAAAGATATTCACTATTTGAGGCAACTTACCACATTATGCAAAATAGTCCCATTCATAGACTATATGGTTACCTGTTTTATTTTAGCTATCCATATAGAGAACTTAAGAAATTATTTCTATAAAGAATGTTTCATTAGTGGCCTCAAGGAGGAGATTCTAGCACAAGTTAGAATGCAACATCCTACTACATGGTTGGAAGCAATGCAAAGGGCCCTAGAAGCAAATACTTTTATGAATGCACAAATAAAAAAAACTAACCTTAATTCCCCACACTCATTTTTCCTAAGGTACTTCCCCAAGCACAACTCCTACTCATCCCTTTAAAGTGCAAAGATTGTCTCCAACAAAAATTTCATATCGCCAAAGACGAGGACTCCGCTACAATTGTGATGAAAAATAGGTTCTAGGTCATTGATGTAAAGAATAGAAATTGTTCCAAATTGATATGACCACTCATTCCCTAACCAAAGACAAATATCGTAGAGATTTCATATTTACAAGTTGAAGACACCAATGCTCAAACTCAGGGAAATATCAAACTTTCAATCTCTCGTGAAGAACCACTTATCTCCCTGCATGCATTATCAGGCATTTCAACTCCACAAACATTGAAACTCACGGGTTACATCAAGCATCATAAATTTTTTTCCTTAGTTGATAGTGGTAGTACTCACAATTTCATTCACAAGAGAATGGCAGAGGAAACCCATTGTTTTGTACACCCGGTGACCAACTTTGAAATCATGGTCACTAATGGAGGTATGATGAAATGTGGGGGAAGATGTGAAAATGTTAGACTCTAGAGGGGATATTATCATCTCAAAACCCATCTATTTTCCATCGATGTGGGTGCGTGTGATATAGAATTGGAGGGAAAATGGCTATGCACATTGGGACCAGTCACCATGGATTTCAAAGAAATCTATATGAGTTTCACTCAAGAGGGTCATGTACACACCCTTTGAGAGCTTCAGGGTGGCTTTAGGAAATCTCTCTTTATATATTCATCTCTCATCGTATGGATAAGTTATTAAAGAAGTGTCACTCTGGAATTGTTTCCCAATTTAATGCCATACAAGTTATGGATAACCCAACACAAGAAATCCACCCTGACTTGCAACTAGTCCTTGAAAATCATCATTAGGTCTTCGAGACACTAAAGGGTTTACCCCCTTCCTGAGGAGAGCATGACCATGGCATTCCTCTGATTCTAAGAATTCAACCACCAAATTTATGTCCTTGTAGCCACCCTTTTTCCCAAAAGAATGATATAGAAAATATCATTCATGAGTTGTTGGAGGTAGGGGTCATATGTCCCAATACAAGCCCTTACTCATCACCATTAGTCATGGTATTAAATAAGGAAGGAACTTGGTGCATGTGTTCTAATTTCTAGGCTCTCAATAAGCTAACAATCAATGACAAATTTCCCATCCTTGTTATTGATGATCTCCTTGATGAACTTCATGGAGCAAAGTTTTTCACTAAGCTTGATCTACGCTCAGGATACCACCAAATCAAGATGAAAGAGGAAAACATCCCAAAGATAGCCTTCAGAACACATGAAGGCCATTATGAGTTCTTAGTGATGCCTTTTGGTGTTTTTAATGCTCCATCCACTTTCCAAAGTCTCATGAACAAAATTTTCAAACCCTTCCTATGTAATTTTTTTCTAATATTCTTCGGTGATATCTTGATCTACAGTAAAACATGGGAATCACACATAGATCATGTTGATAATTACTTGTAACTCTTGAGAGACAACTAATTATTTTTTAAGCACTCCAAATGTGATTTTTGGGCTCCTAAGGTTGAATATTTGGGTCACATTGTAAGTCTGGAGGGAGTATGATTTGATCCCAAGAAAGTGGTGGTTATGAAAGATTGGCCATGTCCCAAAACACTGAAGATATTGAGGGGATTATTGGGACTTACATGCTACTACAGGAAATTTGTGAAAAATTGTGGTAAAATTGCAGCTCCCCTAACTTCACTCCTTAAAAAGAATACCTTTGTTTGAAGTGAGGTAGAAGCACAAGCCTTCACTACTTTAAAGGATGACATGTGCACTACTCCATTGTTAGCAATACCTGACTTTAATAATGCTTTTTTCTTGGAATGCGATGCTTCAGGGAGAGGTCTCAAAGCAATATTAATGCAAGAAGGATGCCACTTGGAATTCACCAGTAAAACATTGTGTGACCATGATTTGGGAAAACCCACATATGAGAAGGAAATGATGGCTATCCTTCATGCAATGGAGACTTGGCACCCATATCTCATAGGGAGGAATTTTCAGATCAAGACCAGCCATCATAGTCTGAAGTACTTTCTTAAACAATGATTGTCTTCACCAAAGAAACATAAATGGGTCACCAAGATGTTGGGGTATGATTATGAGATCATATATAAGAAGGGTAAAGAGAATGTTTTGGTTGATGCTTTATCCAGACAATTCGAGGAGGATGGGTCAATATTTACATTATCATTACCAAGTAGAGGATGGCTTGAGGAATCTCACAAGAAATGGCTAGCAAACAATACTTTAAGGAAACTCATCCAACGACTTCAAGTATATCCCAATCCACCTAAAATTTATACATGGAAACAAGATACATTGTAATTTAAAGGGTGTATTGTTCTCGAAAAAGATTCATCCCTAAAAAAACAAGTCTCAAAGGAGCTACATTCATCACTGATATTTGGTCACTCTTGATTTCATAAAACCTATCAAAGAACTAAGTGTTCATTCTTTTGGGATGGCATGAAAATAGATATCCAAGAATTTGTAGCATCTTGAGACACCTTCCAAATAAACAAGGGAGATATAGTAAAGATAACAGGGGAATTACAACCATTACTAATCCCAACACAGATTTGGACATACATTTCAATGGATTTTATCATGGGACTCCCAAAAGTAGGCAACAAATTAGTCATCAGGGTGGTTATTGATCGTCTTTCAACAGTTGCTCATTTTTTTGCACTAGTTCATCCTTTCACTCCTTCCTCAATGGTTGAGGCCTTCATGGATCAGATATTTAAGCTACATGGTATTCCCACTTCCATTTCCTAAAATCGGGACGCCACTTTCACTAGAAAAATTTGGAAAGAACTATTTAAACTTCAAGGTACATGATTGAATATGAGCACTGCATATCATTTGCAATCTGATGGTCAAACAGAAGTGGTCAACAAGTGCCTAGAAACTTATTTTATATTTTTTTATTCCAAAAGGTTGCACCAATGGGCATAATGGCTTCCTGTTGTTGAATGGTGGTACAATACCACTTATCATGGAGCTATCAAAATGACACCATATAAAGTTGTTTATGGAAAAAAACCATATTAATGGCATCCTATGTACCAGGAACCTCCAAGAATCATGCCATAGATAGAACACTTCACACCAGAGAAGCCATTATATGTATCCTCAAGGAAAACTTGTTTATGGTGCAAAATCAAATGAAACAACAAGCCGATAAACATACATCTGAATGTTCTTTTAACGAAGGAGATCAAGTGGTTCTTCTCCTACAACCTTATAATAAATAGATATCACTCACAGATAAATATTCCCATAAGCTAGCTCCCAAGTTATATGGTTCATATCAGATCATACAATGCATTGGTCAGGTCACCTACAAGCTAACTCTTCCAACCCACTACAAGATTCATCCAGTCTTTCATGTGTCCTATTTTAATAAAGTTGTGGGATCAAATTGCAAAGTGAAAACCAACCTACTAAAACTTGATGAAGAATGTCCCATTTGGATCTAGCTAGAAGCGGTATTGGATACCAGAGAGTGCTAGTTGCACTAGCACATGCTCAATGAAGTATTAATCCAGTGAAAGTATATGCAACTAGAAGATTCCACATGGGAACCGACAGTGATTCTACAAAAATTTATTCTCCTTCATCATTGAGAACAACAATACTTTTTAAGGGGGAGGGAATGTTAGGGTCCTACCCTAGCTGCCTTATTTAGATAAAGGGTCATTTTTAGTAATAAGTCCCAAATTAGTTGCTCAACCCTCATTATAACGGCCCATAGGTAGTTAAAATCCTTTGTGGATAGCTATATATTGAGTAGAAGGTTATGTGTTGTTTTCTCAAGAATTGTTATTGTATTTGGAGCATTTATCTTGGAGGTTTCCCCCTTGAAGAGGAAATTGAACATGGCTCTTTATTTCTATCTTTCTTTTATCTTGTTTTCTTGGGTTTTGCACTACATTTTATGTGATTTCTCTAAAGTATTGGATTTAAGAACACTACAAACACCCATGTCATCCATATTCTTTACAAATAAAATGGCATCATCTATCCTCTTTTCTTGGTCTTTGATTTCTCTATCCTTTGAGATAATACCATCATATTTTACATTTACATCCTCCATATGGAGTTCAACTTCTTCAAGTATCTTTTGGTGACCTTCTTGAATCTTGTATTCTTTCTCCTTTTGAATCTACAATGTGAACTCATCTATCAAATTCTTATTTCCTTCTTCAATTGTAGATTGCATTTTTTATTTTACTTCATTAGTATTTAAGGCTTCCTCAACCTTCTTTCAAATTTCCTCTTCAAGTTTTTTTATAGTATCCTCTTCAATCTTTGTGGTAATATCTTCATCCCTATTCCTTAATTCAAACTCCTATAAATTCCTTTTCACATTCTTAACATCATTAATAAGGTCTTGATTATGCTTACATAACCTTTTGATTTCTTCATCTTTCTTTCTCAATTCTCTCCTAGACTCATCATTTTCCAACTTTCCTTTTCTAATGTTTTCTTGTTTTAATTTTTGAACCTCCTTCATCAATGATTGATTAATGGATTGCATCTTGGAAAACGCATCACCTTTCTTTATAATATATTTTCTTAGCTAATCATTATCCTTCTGCAATTTGGAAACTTTTTATTTTCATTCATTTAATTCAACTTGAGTTGTATGCATCTCCTTCGTTTATGTATCTTTTATCCCTCTATCAGTTAATACTTTTTAAAACTCTCCCCATTTAGAGCCTTTGGTGTCCTTATCTAGACTATACCACCAATTCCTAGATTTGTCTTCAAAATATATTTTTATTGACATAGGAATCAAGGCTTCCTTCTTTTCAATATGAAACCATTCCATACAATCAATTTTGTCTTCATATCCATCTCCTCTAAATATAAGTATTGTCATTGATTCTTAATTGAGGTCTAATCCAAACCCTCAACTTACAACCTCAATATATTAACAATAATGACCTCAAAAAGCTATGATCGTTTCCATAGTATAGTCTCCCATGTTTTCTCTTTCCAACAATTTTTGAATAACCACAATTGAACACCCCAATCAAAATTTATGATAATTTTAAGCTAACATACCTTTTTAATACCCTAATTTAGAGTTTGTCCTACGGGTCGACCTTTTTCCTAATGTAACTATGAAATTTTGAAACTTCTAAGTCCAAAATTTATTTTGGTAGTATTCTAATATGTCTTATATGCAATGACATAGGTTTGATCAAATTGTGATGTCCCAAGTAAATTTTATGGTAAATTTCCCAAAACTTGTTGATTTTTGGACCTTTCTAGAGAGTGAAATTGTACAACATGCCACATGTCCAATTTTTCTAATATACATTTACAATTTGGATATGAAAAACTATGGTCCATCTTGTTTCCAATGGAACTAGTGAACACTCGTTTTGGAACTTTCTAGAGTTATATATGATAGTTATTTTTATCGGAACACCTATTTGAGACTAGTTTTAAGACTAGTCAAAAACCCTAACTTCCATAGCTTATAACTTGCAAAGTATAGAGAATTAGAATTTGAAATTTTTACCATTGGTACTTTGTTATGTTATCTCTAGCTCTGAAAAAATTCTATCTAAAACTTCCTAAGAAAAAAAATAAAAGTGAAAACTCCAAGATAACTAGTTTGAAGGAGCCAAATCCAAGGATCGTATGCTCTAAAACCAAATGTGATGTACCAAATACTTAAAATAGCAGAAAAACCCAAGTACACAATATGTGAGAATGGATCACAACTCCCAAATATATAAGATATATTATTTACACAATAACTCCTTAAATAATAGGAGAACCTCCTCCAAATACCCCAATACATTCATATATCCAAATCACATGTTCCTCAATAATGACTACATGATCTCTATATACACATTGTATATGTGGACCCTTTATTAGGATGACCATATACATTTAACCCCATATATTCCCCCTTGGGGTGATATCAAGTATGTTGTGTCGAATATTACCATGCTCGAATCCATGTAAGTCCTTTGAAGACCACACAAATATGTCTTGAAATTCTTTGAAAAGGGCTAGGAACTTGGCATTCTCCTCTTCAGTGCATTGGTCCATGCACACTTGTTTTTGATCATCTTCTGAACCAATATTAATAGGGACAAACACCATGTTCTTGAAATATTCTTTGTTTTAGCTGAGAACATTTGGGACATTGATGGCTGAAAACATATTATGTAAAGGAATTATTTCCTTAGAATAGATATTACATTTCATATTTATTATGCAAGAAGAATCAAGCACTTCAAGCACTTCATCGTTGTGATATGCAAAAAATAGTGAATATCCTCATCATTATCAAAAATATACCAAGATTCATCATTATCAGGCATAAAAGGACGATAAATGGAGACTACATTGGATTAAGAATGTAACTTACCTCATCCCAACTGAGGGCCACTACATGTGGAGAAGACTTAATACTAAAAACTTTATGCTAACTAATCATGTAGCTTACCAACTATAGGAAAACACATAGATTTAACTAGTATCTAATGCATCTACAACATGCTAAAATAACACATGAATGCAACTAATAACTCATTACAACAACATATAAAACCATTCTCATACACAAAGATAAACAACAATAATTAACTCGTAAGAATAACACAAAAAAAAGATAAAAAGAAACTCATCTTGGAAAACAATTGTGCAACCAGCTACTTGGGACAGATGTTCCACCGAACCATAAACCTTTTGTTCTAGATCTCAACAGAAAGTCACCCCCAAGCTGGGGCTAATAATCCACAAAAGAGGGTACCTCACTCTATCCACTCACGGCTTAGCTCAATATCCCCACCCACTAGCTTTTCCTACAACTATCTTGATTTCCACCGGTTCTCGTCCACACACCTACCCAATCCCAAAGAATGTACCCCTTCATTTCTCTAATTCCGTAAGGTTGTATCATTCCTAAGGTGCCCCCTTAACTACACTAGTCCATGGGGTTGCAACACTTTAAAGGGGTATCTAACACAAGTGACCAAGAATATCACTACTGGGATCTCCAGGGAAATCGTTGCTAGGAAAACGACCAGGGGAATATGACAGTAGTAGCTTCTTACTACAGTGAAACTCATCCAGGAGTCCACTCCTCAATCCTGAGAGCTTGTGTAGTGTACCCTTTTACACTACCCAGGTTCACCCAACCTCTCAAATCATCATTCATTACATGGATGTAAAAACAAATGCATTTAACCAGAATTAAACACATAAAACTCAGAGTAA
>SNQJ01S0204272.1:4820-18355 GCA_010110895.2 Picea sitchensis
TTGGAGCTTCTAGATGACATATGAGGGTCCTCCAACTTCGTAAGGCCATAACTCTCAAACCGTGAGGAGTTATGTGACGTTCCACATACCACCAGAAATTGAATGGCATTTACTATCCATATAGAATAGTGTTATCTGAAATTATATCATAACTCATACTGTTATCCATCAAACAAACTTGGGTCCATTACCCAAACCTGGGGTCTCCAACTTCTCATGGCCATAACTCTCTAACCGTGAGGAGTTATGTGGCATTCCACATACCACCGGAAATGGAATGACAAGAACTATCCATCTAGGATAGTTTACCTGACAAATTCATTGTCCATCTTCTCATTATTCCATAATTAAGCATGGGTTCTCTTACTCCGCAAAGCATCTTCCCCTTAGGGATTTCACCATAAGGGGGCCACTTTGGAGTTCATCCATATTTACTTCTTATCAACCATGACAAGACAATAATGATTCATCTTTGCATCAAACAATCTTGGGTCCATTACCCAAACCTTTGTGTTGCGGGGCTTTCTTCAAGGGTTGACATCAATGACAACCAACCTTAATCAATAGGGGGGGGACATACATACAACAATCCATTTTTATTAATAGTTTCTTGTGTATCATTTGGAAACCCATAACAAGCAAGGCATGCAAGCAATACAAAGTCAAACTATAATATATTCACTAACAACGAGCTACTGAGATTTGTCGCATTTCAATTTGTAACTTTTCATTGTGTTTACACAAGATACTGATTATACTTCAAATTCCATTTGGGTTTGAATTAAAATTGATGTTTTTGGTTTGGAGTTGAGACCTTACAAATAAACTCCTTGTGCCTTTGCTACATTTAGATTTGAATCATTTGGTGAATGGTAATGGATGGGTGAAGAATGTTTTACAAACTGCACTATTGTAAGAATACTAAACCTATATTTTGATCGAGGTATAATCTTCCTACATAGTAGTGTTTTACAATATCATAGTGAAAAGAAGAGACAGAGTATTTTTATTATTCCACAAGTGGTATCCACATTGAAAAAACGGATAGGTAATAGGTCCATCGTTTACAGATTAGATGGTTGTTGATATGAGGTATTTTTCTAAAACTAGGCCACCACCCCTATGATTTGATCCTTCCAAGGGCCCATAGTAGTTGTCATCTTAACGAGAACACACATGTAACCCTCTTCCAATTCAATAGGCTAGTCTTTGTGGATTTTATGTTGAATCCTCCACTGCCACACTTGTGATCCATTTCCTAATGTCCTCAAGCTCCATTTTTTCTTTACCCTCTATCTATTTACCAAAATATATCTCTACTTTGGTGTTATATATGTTTTATTAGTTATTAGAATCCATTCCTTCAAGATAGGGGGTCCACCTAGCTAAGTCATGAAGCCATTCAAATTATCTATATTTTGGATTCTTGACTTATCTAATTTGTCTAGTTGGATCCAAGTTTAGTTTAGTATTTTCATCATATTTTCCTAAGAAACTTTAATTTCTCTTAATTGATAGTTGGGGAGTAATTTCAAGTAAGACCTTTCCTTTTCAAGATATCTACCACTAATTTGGTATCTTCATGTTTTCCCTCATCTATAGAGTTATTAACATATGTAGACCCAATATCCAAATATCCATACTTTTGTCCATGTCACTAGCATTTCGTAACAATTTATGCCTTTACTAT
Organism: Picea sitchensis; assembly: GCA_010110895.2. Classification (NCBI taxonomy): domain Eukaryota; kingdom Viridiplantae; phylum Streptophyta; class Pinopsida; order Pinales; family Pinaceae; genus Picea; species Picea sitchensis. Next base: position 6,511 of record SNQJ01S0204272.1, read on the forward strand.
AATTTTTCAACAATTAAATGCTTCATGATCCTCACAAATTTCTATGCAAGGTTCCCTCTCCCTCTATTATCCCTCTTCTAAAAAGACATTTGTGGTGTCGAAGAGGTTGATGTTGATGGGGCTGAATAGCAAGGAATCAACAGTAGGTATTAAACCTAGTGGAGAGGCCCAATTAGACTCTCCCCTATTTGGAATGGAATAATACTCAGGATTTATGAACCAAAAACCTTTCAATGATATTTACTGTGTGTTTTCTTTTATATTTTATTTTTAAATAGTTCTATAGATTAAAAAACCAAAAAGTGAAACTATTTTTTCCAGGTAACAACTCCCAGAGAAAACCTTGGGTTCTTCCCCTCATTTCGAGGATGGTACCTAGTGTAAAGCCTAGATTCTTCAAGCCACAAGGCCACATCAACGATGGGGCTCGAACCCATTACAAAAATATACTCATTATGAACTCAACATGTCCCTTATGGGAATAGAATCTAGGTGGGGAAGATAACACTATCCCACGGACATTCAGGCTAGACCCAATTGACAAAGTGAAACTTTTGTTTATTAAAAGAGAAAATAAGTATTGTTCTAAAAGTTAGCTTTAACCACAGCAAAGGAAAGACAATTTTAACTCATTTAATCTCAAGAAATAGTTTGATGTGTTGGAATAGTTTTTTAGAAAAAGAAAATCTAACTAAACAAAGAAAAAAACTTTGAAGATTTTACTTAAAAAAACAATTGAAAGAAACCTTGTTACTTATTTAATTTCTAAGAAATAATTCTATAGAAACTATAGAAACTATTGAACTTGTACAATATAAATTTCTAGAAAAGAAAATTAAAAATGTACAGCAAAATGCTCAAAACATTGTTGAAGGAAATATACTATGAAAGAACTTAATAATTGAACATAGATTGAAAACAATAAGAAAGACCTTACAAGACATTTACGCAAAAACAAATTGTAGAGTAATCCATAGTATTTGACTTGCACCAATGGTTCTCCTCGAGCAAAAATGTTATGGCCCTCGAATGGCTTCTTCATTCGTAAGAGTATGAGAAATAGTTTTGATACAATATTTACTCATAAGACATACATCCAAAGAGTCAAAAGCATGTACAACTCCCTAAATTATATTATTTATACAATTACAAGGAATTGGTTATAATAAATACTTCAACTCAACCCTCAAGTGAATTGGGTGTTGGTTCCCTAACTACCTCCTTATCATATTTTTTCTCTTTTTCAAAAATTTCATTACATAATTCATCATGTGGGGAAACATGTTTCTTTTGGGGGCCTTTAAAATATGAAACTTCGTATTAAATCTCTTAATATTTTTGTATTTTGGAAAAAAAACATTTTAGTTGAGTATCCTTTCTCACTTCATATGTAAGATACTTTTGAAGATACCCCTTCTCTTTGGTCGCTATGCTTTGAACCCCTTGCTCATGCTACTGAAGTATCTCTTTGAATTTATTCATCACTTGATCTGTTGGGATGAAATTATTCGGAGGACCAAGTGGACGTAACTTACACTATGGGATTGTATCTTCAATCAAATCCCATATCTTAATGCAATCTAGCCATTCCTCTTCTATATGTTTTTGTGATTCACGGGAAATCCTTCCACAGTAGTTTGTATCTTGCTCGATCTCACATAGTTAAAACTTACTTAACATTATTAATTGGCTATCTTCATGTCCTCTATTGTTTTAAATTTGTTAAATAAAATCCAACTTATTTTTAATCTTCCCTTGCTACTCCTTCCAAAGTTGAATCTCCTTGTATAAAATTGATAAGTGCAAGCTCAATTCCTAAAGTTTGAATTCTTTGGAGTAAAATTATCTTTTAATCTAAGTATTTGTTTGATCTTCTTATATAAGACCTACTCCAAAAAATGGATACCAATCCATGTGTTTCTTTATTCAAATTTACCTTAGTTTCAAGAAAAGGCATTTTCTTCTCTAGATTTTGGATATCAATTGTTGTTTATCTAGCCTTATCAATTGTTGCATGGGATGTAACCAAGCTAGTATAAATCCAATCAATTAATCTCTCCCTCAATGTGTCAATGATTTTCTTCTATGTTTCTTTTACTATGGTATGCCTTCTTTTCTTATAAGCAATAAGCGCCAAGTCAACCACATCTTCCACAAGATATGGAATATTATGATCACCCCGCTATAATATATTTTCCATTCTACCCGGTGTTATTACTTGTTTCATTTCAGCAACTTTGTCGTTAACCTCTTTTCCCTTATCTATACTTGGTTTGGGAATCACCAAGTCCTTCATAGTTAAATCAATGAAATTGCTAGGATGTGGATTGGTTTGCTATGTTGTTTTCTCTTGTTAGATACATAATCCTAGGTATTGGTGTCTTGTAAATATTGTAATTGAAGAAATATGAAGAGTCATAAGTGAATAGGAACAGTCATCGAACCTGTGAAACCAATGGTCATGTCAATGTATTTATATATGGATCTTATTAATAAATAATCCACTACATGGAATTATTCAATGCACAACTTGTCAATGGTATCAAATCATTGGTGTCTCTTTTTGATAACTCCATGATCTTTGGAGATTCTTCGTTCTCGTGTTTCAACCAATCCTCAATGGGAGTGCATTTGTGTTTGTGACGATTTTCAATCCAAACACTAGCACAATGGGTACCATAATTTATGGTCCTAAACCTAATCATTGGAAGAAAAGCATTTGCATTCCCTCATAGATAGTTTTCATGCTCATTCAATGCAACTACTTGGGGTAGTTGGTCATGAGGATTTGATGATGATGGCCTCTCTTGTTGCGGACAAAATGATTCACCATAATTTGGAGAAGGAAACGCCAACTTGGATGGTCAATTATTGTTAACACTTGAATTCCTCTATTGAATATTATGCGCAGTCTATGTGAGGTAAGCATCCTTCTTTTCCTCTGATTTCTTGGACTGTAACACGTCATCCTTGACAGACAACGGCGTAATTATTTCATTGGGCATATTGTCTTCGGCAGATGCCAGTAAATAATCTACTATATTCGATGCATTTTTTAATCACTCAAAGTTCACAATACACATTGAGAGAATCTTCTTATCAATAGAAAAAATCGTTGGAAACATGTTTGTGTTTGTGTTGAACATTATAAACCTAATCCAGAGCTATTGTTCCTCCTTTTTTTTCTTGAATGTAAGGCCCAAAAAGAAGTTTGATATTTAAAAAAAAAAAAAAAACTTTGTCTTCACTACATGGATTTATTCAATGCCCATATTGTCAGTGGTTGAAGAAAAATGGTGATTCTTGTTTTCTTACCATTCCAAGGAATTTAAAGAAACATGAGGCTTGTATCCTTGGTAAACATAGCAAGCATCATTTTCATGATTCCACTTCAAGAGCATGTATAAAACTAGAACCGATACACTATGATTTGCATGGTCCCATGCATGTTGCCTCTGCTTTTGGTAATAAATATATCATGACTTTTGTTGATGACTATTCCAAGACGTGTTGGGTTTATTTGTTGAAACATAAGTCTCAAGCACTTGAAACATTTAAAAACTTTCATGTATGGATTGAAAATGAAGAACAAGCTTGTATCAACACTCTTCATATTGATAGTGGAGGGGAATATACTTTTGATAACTTCGAAATCTATCTTCATCAACATGGGATCAAACATCAAACCATTGTTCCATACAATCCTTAGAAAAATGGTGTAGCAAAAAGAATGAACGGTACACTCTTGAATATGGTACGTTCAATGTTAATTTTTCAAGAATGTGAAGTTGATATTTTGCGTTGATCTAGTTCTATGTGAAGTGTATGGGAAAAAAAAATCCATCTCATGCTTTTGGGAACAAGACTCCTTATGAAATGTGGTATAACCACATTCCTTTGGGCATCTCAAGATTTTTGGTTTCACCTATTATGACTTAATTCATAAGGAGAAAAGAAACAAACTAGGTGCAAGGAGTCGAAAGTGCATCTTCTTGGGGTATTCAAATACCACCAAGGCATATAGTCTTTATGATGACGTAAACAAAAGGTTCATTCTTTCTAGATATGCATTTTTCATGAATCCACTAAGAATGACAAGACTATTGAGCTATAGCTTGATCATATAGATATCTTCACCCATGTAGAGACATATCATGAGTTTGATAATGAGATTCCACATCTTGAAGGGGGGTTCCCGATCTTGTATCAATATCTGGAATCTCTTTTTGAAGTGTTGTCTCCCCCTCATGAAGTGATCCAAGAGGATTCCCACAACCGATCCAAAATTGATAGTCCTAAAATGTAGTTAAAAATTCTTCATGTCAAAGAGCTTGACAAGAGCTTTCCAATGCAATTTGAATGGGCTCAAACGGACACCGTATGCAAAAGTTATGGCCTTGGAAAGTTGAAGGAAAAAACTGTTGATATTATGGTAGTTGTGGGAGGTATTGACCTCCATGTGTAAACCTAAAGAGAATAGAATATTCTGAGAAGCAAGAAGAAACCCTAATGAGTTGGCTAATAACCCTAGAAGACATGTCAGCTCAAGAAGATAACTTGTATTAGGTTATTAGCCTCCAAGAGAAGAAGTCGACCAGAAGAAATAATATATATTGAACAGACAGATACCCAGAATGAGAATTCGACCCAGGAAATTAGCTAGAATCGGTATAAATACAGGAGGTCAGTCTTCATTCTGGTAGGCAGTCTCAGAATTGTAGAGCAGCACTTGTGTGCACTGCAGTGCCCAGTTTTGTGAGCAGGTTTGGAGGAGAACTGTCATTGCAGCTAGCAGATCACGTTTAGCTTGGACTATCTCTTGGTTAGGGTTTGGACTATCTGATCAGCACTTGTTGGTGCGCTATCCTTGGGGAAAGGAGCGCTACCCTTTGTTTGGCTATCTAGCCTAGGGTTTTCTTCCAGAGTGATTCTCTGTCAAGGTTAAGGTGCTCGGAGGGTGGCTTCGGCCTATGGTTGGGTGACAATAGCGATATTGTCAATGGTAAAATGAGCACATTCATTATATTCTAACAGGTTATGGGCCCACGCCTCCTTCATTCAGTCTAATTGTTGGAAGGAAACATAGCCAGAAGGATATTAAGCTCGTTGAAGAACTGTCGTTGGGGTTTCTAGCAGGATCAGTCACCAAAGCACTGTTGCTAGGGTTACTAGCAAGTGCAGTTGCAAAAACCCTAATCCTCTTATTGAGGCACCTTAAGTGAAGGGCTTGACCTAATCTCTAGATAGATCAGTGCACCCTAGCCTAGCGCATCTCCTGGTACTCTCAGCAAGCCAAGATGTCAAGTTTGAGTTTTTGGTTAGATCTAGGGTTGACCAAGTCAAAGAAGCCATGACTTACTCTATGAACTCAGAAAACAAGTTAGATGGAGCTTCTAACTTCAGATCATGGAAGAGAAGGATTGACCTCATCCTTGCCAAGAATAAAGTGTTGGATATCGTGAAAGGAAAGATCGTGAAACTAGAGTTTGAAGAAGAAAAAGAGAAGGAACCGAAGAACGTTGCAGTTATGGAGAAGTTCAAAGACGGTGACATCAATTTTATGAGTGTCATAGTGGAATCTATAAAATACCACTTGATACCCTACATCTTCCATCTTGACTCATCGAAGAAGATGTACGATTCCCTAACAAACCTCTTCTTAGTCAGAAACATTGGACAAATAATGAGTATGAAGAATGAGCTCCGTGACATGAAGATGAATGATGATGACAGCATAACATCATACTTTGTGAGAATCTCTCAGTTAATATATCAACTACAAGGTATTGAAGAAATCATTTCAGAGAAGGAATTGGTAAACATAGTACTCAATGGTTTTCCCAAGACGTGGGATGCATTTTCCGCAAGCATGAACACAAGGAAGGAGTATCCTATATTTGAAGAACTTTGGACTTGTTGTGCTCAAGAAGAATCCAGGATTAGTGCAAAAGAGAAACCCCAAAAGAAGTACGATGATCAATCCTTCACAGAAAGATTCAAGAATTTAAGGAACAAAAGGAAGTTTGGTTCAAAGAGGAAGACAAATCAAGAGAAAGATATTTCAGAAATACAATGCTTCAACTGTCGAAAGTATGTTCACTACAAGAGTCATTGTCCCGAGCTAAATAAAAGGAAGGAGAAACATGAAGCATCAGTTGCCAAAGAAAAGGAACCTACAAAGAAGACTAAGCAGGATGAAAGAGACTTCTTCTTCTGAAGGTAACAATACTCTTCTTATTTCTTGTACATATCTTGTTTGCATAGTCTCTGTACATATCTTGCATATATATCTCTTAGAAGATAATATGTTCCAAGAAGAACTATAATTATGGAAGAACAACAAGATAAGGATTGTTATCATTATACAAGTCAGATAATACACATGAAAGGATGAAATACATCAAACAAATCATGTGGAAGCTATTACAAGATAAGCCGAAATCAGAATCAATCATGAAGAGACTTAGAAGAAGCAAAGACAGAAAGAATTCAGCAATCACGAGAAAAATGGAGAAAAACTTATGACGTTTTATAGAAGAACAATAAGATGGAAGCGTGGATTCTGTTAGATGGAGGGAGCCGATTATATATTGCAAAAGACAATATGTAGATGGAAGTGTGGACTCTGATAGACAGAGGGAGACGATTATATGAACTTATACATGAATCAAGCATTAGGAGGGAGCTAATCCTATGATCCATTGAAGATGATGAAGTATATATCCATGGTATCAGCCATGAAATCCAGTATGTGCTTAGTTCAACCGCAGAAGAAGACTTCTTCGAAGAAAAGCCTTAAAGTATCCCTGGTTGTCCATCCACATCCATGATCCTATGATGAAAGAAAGAAATGAAATATTTAGGGCATGGAATCTATAAGAAACTCCATGGACCCAAGAGCTAAAGAGAAACATGAAGAAGAACATGAAGATTCCAAGAAAGAAAGAAAAGCCAGAACAACCAATCATTAAGAATCACAAGATTATTAGCCTGATATGAACTCACTAAGAGCAATCAAGCAGAGGAACTAAAAGTTGTGATGAAGAACAGTGTATATATGCAAGCATTGCAAGATCCAGAACTAGAGGTTCTCCCAGAATGAGGGAGAAGACTATGACAATTACTTGTTCCAGTAAACCAGACATACCTCTACATGAGTCTTTATATCATCTGCAATATCCATGGGTTGGATTTCTACATCAGATGAATGCAAAGAATGTTCTCCATAACAATTGAACAAAAATCATATGAAGAGAAACCTCAAGACTTTGAGGCATACCAGAAAGAGAACCTTGTATGAAGATAGAAGAAGATAACTTGGCGGATAACCTCCAGTGCACAGCAGAAGTGTGGTGAATAGTTTCTATAAACAAAGATGTTGTATCAAGATGATTACTCAGAAGATCAGATCTCATGATGATAGAAGAAGTGCCACATGGATATGTTCCAGTTTTCCAACAATGATATACTTTATTGATCAGAGCTACATGAAGCCTTCAAAGAAGACCAGTGTCCCTGACCGAAGCACATTTGAAATCAAGCATTACATTATCTGTGATGAAGTCCAAAAAGGAGAAAGTGGTTCTCCAATACATATCTCCACAGATGAGCAGATAAGCAGACATTTTGATAAAGATTATGTTCAAGATGAAATAATTTGTGTACTCAAGCTAGAGCTCATGGAGACGACTTCCTTATTGAAAAAGGAAGAGATGACTCCCAGGTTGGGAGGGAGCACTGATGTATTATTGATTGATGGACAGACATTTTTCAGTTCGAAAAATGGTCTAGAATGAGCATATTCTTTCCAGTTTGGAAAGTGGATTGAGATTTCTGACGGACAGACATTTTCCAGTTCGGAAAATGGTCCATATTGATGATGTACCATAGATAGTGACTTCCCATTATGGTTAAAATAGGGAGTGGTCTAGGGCAGTATCTCTTCTTGAGGGTTACTCAAGAATACTGGCCCACATCGCTAGACAGTGACTTCCCATTGTGGTTAACATGGGGAGTGGTTTGTTTTGGAGGTTGGTGCATGACAGACATTTCCTCTTGTGGTTAACATGGGAAATGGTCTAGATAGTCATTCCTTAGGGCGGATTCATTCTCTCTAGGTTGCACTTTGTTTAGTGCCAGAGGAATGGCCTAGGGTGGGGAATGGTCCAGGTTCAGCAATCAGGGACAAACATTCCTTAGGGCAGACTCATTCTCTCCAGGTTACACTTTGTTTAGTGTCGGAGGAATGGCCCAGGGTCGGGAATGGTCCAGGCTTAGAAATCTGGACAGTTATTCTTCCTTGCTTGAGAAGAATAGTCCAGATAGATCATCATTGATGTTTTACCTTCTAAGGGTAGATGCTCTTCGAAGATATCATAGATTTGAGTGGAAGAATGGCCTAGATGATTCAGTTTATGTCATAACATTGTTTCTGTGCAGGTCGATATCAAATGATTGTTATGAAGACCGTATGTCTCTAGACAGTAGATGTATACTATTATGGTGGACATGTTCCGATGTTTGATCAAGTATTTGTGTGGTACTTGGTGTGGTAGTGTACCACTGGATGGTAGTTTTGTACTACTATGGATAGACACAGTTGTGTTCTATTGAATGATATTGTTCTGATTTCCTTGAAGATTATCAACAGTGTTGAAAATAATTATCATCTAGATGAATGATGAACAGAGATTTCCCAGACAAAGAATGGTTCAGAACATTTACTCTTCTAGGTTAAAAGAATGTCTCTTGTATCACTCTATGGAGTGAGCATCATGTCTGATTACTCAAATAGCGTATGGTTCCGAGAGATGATGCAGCTGATGACACTGATAGTGATGATGGTGCTCATGATCTAATCGTAAGATAGTCTAGACGACTATGTTGATGCTACCGGGTGAATGGCATGTTTGTGCTCAAGACCATTACATGTAATACCTCCCTAGCTAGGAGGGAGTGTTGATATTATGGTAGTTGTGGGAGGTATTTACCTCCATGTGTAAACCTAACGAGAATAGAATATTTCGGGAAGCAAGAAGAAACACTAATGAGTTGGCTAATAACCCTAGAAGACATGTCGACTCAAGAAGATAACTTGTATTAGGTTATTAGCCTCCAAGAGAAGAATTCGGCCAGAAGAAATAATATATATTGAACAGACAGATACCCAGAATGAGAAGTCGGCCCAGGTAGTTACCTAGAATCAGTATAAATACAGGAGGCCAGTCTTCATTCTGGCAGGCAGTCTCAAAATTGCAGAGCAACACTTGTGCGAACTACAGTGCCCAGTTTTGTGTGCAGGTTTGGAGGAGAGTTTCCATTGCAGTTGTTGCAGCTAGCAGATCATGTTTGGCTTGGATTATCTCTTGGTTAGGGTTTGGACTATCTGATCAGCTCTTGTTGGTACGCTATCCTTGGGGAAAGGAGCGCTACCCTTTGTTTGTCTATCTAACCTAGGGTTTGCTTCYGAAGTGATTCTTTGTCAAGGTTAAGGTGATCTGAGGGTGGCTTCGGCCTATGGTTGGGTGACAATAGCGATATTGTCAATGGTAAAATGAGAACATTCATTATATTCTAACAAAAACAGGGGCAGACATTGACACGTGTCACACCTAGACGTTGACACTTGGAACACCGAGACATTCACATGCAGAACACCGAGAGGATGAAACATGACACACTCTCAAGTTGACACATGGCATGGTGACAGGCTGACACATGGCTTGATGACAATTTTACATGGCATCGAGAGGTCAAATGTAATGCAACCACGTGGTCCCACATGGACCAACCAAAGGTTGCCATGTGGACCTTCTAAAAATCCTATGTGACAGTAGGTCTTATCTCCTATGTGACGGTGGATTATTGCGTAGCAGAGTTGGTTGGCATATTTATTTGGTCAAATCCATGTGGAGATATACACGCATGGATGGTTGGTTATATATTTATTGCAAACATACATTTTGGAAACATGGATATATTATAACGTGTATATACCATGTAAAGTGGAGTTCCAAATATTATAATGTGGATTTATTTTATTCCACTAATATTGTAACATGGATATATTATATTCCATGTAAAGTGGGGTTTGTTCCATGTAAAACCATGGTATGAGGAGATTTTGTGGGATTTTAACCACAATTTCCTCTACCAAACTCGAAAACTTTACAATTAAACCATACACCACAACCTTGTTATATAATGCAGTGAGTTCCTTTCATTGAGAGGGCAGTAGTGTATTTTATGGATAATAAAGGCCATATAGCTTTTTTTATTGCAACAAGAAGCCAAAGGAAGTTTCCAACAATTCTCGTCTTCCTAAAAGAATTCTGAAGATGGATTTTTGCAGGTTGAAGATATTTTTGATGTCAAGAAGACATTTGCATGTACTTTTCTCATCATTTTAATGGATCGATGCCACTTTTGAAATGGACCTGGAGACATACCCCACAAGGGGTGAACTTCGTTAACACCCCGTTGTTATGTGTCTTCTTATTTGTTCTTTATTCTCCATTTCCATCAATTTAATTGCTCATTAAACTTTATTAAGTCCATTTAATTAATAAAGTTGCAGGAAATTGCAATTAGCATACAAAGTCAATTTAAGCTCTAGTTTCAGATCAAGTTGGTATCATAGCAGGATTGATCAAGGTTTTGCAAGTGTTGGTGTTGAATGCTAACCATGTCCAATCTCAAGCATGAAGAAGAATCACTTGATGAGTTTAATTTTGAGATTGGTATGAGACATGCATTCCAACAACAAGTTATGGTACTTGAAGGGGAAGAAAACCTCACCGGGTCTGAAAATGTTGGATTACTGAGAGGGGGGGTGAATCAGTAATAGAGCAATTGAATCCTTTTTAACCAAAATATGCAAGTGTTATATCAATGTAGCATTATCATCCAATAGTTGCAGAGTAAATAAACAATGAACAAATGAGCAATCATACACATACACAGTACACCAGTGTTTTTAAGTGGAAACCCAAAGTAGGAGAAAACCACAGAATATTTTTTCTTATATGTATTTAAGAATTACATTCATTGGAAGCACCAACTTCCTTTGTTTTCTATATGTAATTGGAAGGAATCTCCAACCCCCTAATTTCTCAGGCTACAACCTTAGGGAATCTCCAACTCCCCAATTCTCTGGCTATAGCCAGAAGGAGGCTACAACCCCCTATGTTCTCTGGCTACAACCACATGTCCTTGCCCCGTCCAACCTCCCTGGCGTAGAAGTAGAATTATGGAACCATTGTCACATTATCATTGTGATATATAATTATGTAAACCTATACCAATCAACCAACACCAAACAACCTATACCAATAACCTGAACCATGCATCAACATGTACCTCAACCTGTAATCAACATGTACCATAAACAAGTGCATCAACCATGCACCAACCTGTAATCAACCTATACCATAAACAAGTGCATCAACCATGCACCAACATGTACCTCAACATGTACCATCAACAAGTGCATCAACCATGCACCAAACCTGTACAAATAAAATGTCACAACAACCTGTCCAAATAACCTATCACAACAACCTGTCTCATCAATCTTATCAACCAAATCATATCTACTCACCAAGATCAATCACCAAGACAAATCTAAAATATGTTCATCAACCAAGCATAACACCACAACTCATAATCATCACCAAGATCAATATGTGCTTCTAATAATATACCAATACAAGTATGTTACTTCATCCATAAACCATGTGTCTACAATACTACTAACAAGTGCCTCCAACCATGTACCAAGTATGTACCAATATGTATCAACTACTCATCAACTATGAATCATCAAGATGTACCAACATCATCAACT
>SNQJ01S0204273.1:0-16586 GCA_010110895.2 Picea sitchensis
AAATGATCAAATTCTATAGAGTTTCAAGGAGACCAATGGTTTGGCAATGTTTTTCATGAGTAAATTGTGTTACCATGGAAATGCAAAAGGGCTATCAACACTAGTATTGGCAAATAAGAAAACAATGCTATCAACACTAGTATTGGCAAATAAGAAAACAATATCAAATGATTAATGTATATCATAACATCATGAATCATGCATTATTCAAACATAACACATTGTTGTATGAGCTTCACTTACCATCATGTATCTAATAGGAGACCAATGGTTTGGCAATGTTGTTCATGAGTAAATTGTGTTACCATGGAAATGAAAAAGAGCTATCAACACTAATATTGGAAAATAAGAAAACAATATCAAATGACTAACGTATATCATAACATCCTGAATCATGCATTGTTCAAACATAACACATTGTTGTATGAGCTTCACTTACCATCATGGATCTAATAAGTGCACACACAAGACTATGTAAATAGCGATAAGATACTATAAGTATATGCATTGCATTTGATTTTTATAAGTATATGCATTGCATTTGGTTTTTCCTTTACACATATACAAGGTGCCATTTTCTACGTTACTTATTTTTACAACCACCAATGTCTATCATGATCCTAGATAGAACTATATTAATAGTGCACACATAATTATTTTCAATAATAGACGTATAAGACAAGGAAGAACATCATTAACATTTCTGGTTTGTAGATGTAAGTATATTGACATAGACCTCTTATGCAATGGCTTCACACACATTATCAACAAGGACCCTAGGTATGATAAACTAAACAAAGTTCTTAGCAACAATTCACAAGAGCCAAAATGGATCTATTTGCATGCCAAAATCTTTAGCATTCTAGATTTGTATGCAAATTGAGGATGAAGAAAGAACATACACCATTGAGGGAGCTATAATATTCATATTAGCTAACCCAGAGATATCAAGAATAATGAAACAAAAACACAATCAACCAATATAACAAATGTTCAAAGAATAATATATTTTTTTATCAAGAATAATGAAACAAAAACACAATTAACCAATATATCAAATGTTCAAAGAATAATATATTTTTTTTCTATGAACTAGTGCTAAATATATGTAATATAAAGGTATCATGTGAACAATTGAACTTGGCAACTCAGGAATAAAACTAGAGACTATATGTTTTATCTTTATAAAATTATTGCATATTATAAATTGGTTGATACTATTTGAGAATTCTTGGAAACTCAATTTTGAATCTCTAACCATTTTGCATAAATATTTTAGGGTTTCAAAGAGACCATGGGTTTCAAGAGAAAATACAAAATAGTATCAACAATGATATAATCAAACGTAAGGGAAAGTGCACAATCACTTAGAACATGATTGAAATATATCAAACAACTACATAAACACACTCAAAAATAAAAATGGAAACCATACAAAGACAAGCATTTGTGTTTTTACAAGCATTTGTGTATTTACCATTCTACCTCGTGATATTTTCTTAGAAAAAGGAAAAGTATAATATAAAGGTGTCATATGAACAATTGATCTTGGCCATTGAGGAATAAAACTAGATAACAAAGGCTACAACTTTATAAAATGATTGCAAATTACGAATTGACTGAAACCATTCGAAACTTATTTGAAAATCAATTTCGAATATCCAACCATTTTTCATAAGTTTTAGGGTTGCAAGAATACCATGGATTTAAAGACAACATGATATCAACAATAATATAATAAAAGGTTGAGGGTAAGGGTGATGATATAAATGATCATAACATGTTGCATGTGTTTTAGGGTTTCAAAGATACCATGGGTTTCAAGATACCATGGGTTTCAAAAGAAAAGACAAAATCATATCAATTGAAAGATGATAAAAACTTGAGGTTAAGGACAAAGAGACCATCACTCACAACATAATTCAAATATATCAAGAAACTACATTAATGCACTAAAAAAATGGAATCCATACAAAGACAAATATTTTCATTTTAACCATTCAATTTCAAAATATTTTTTCTTATAAAAAGGAAAAGTATCATATGAATGATTGAACTTGTCCATTGAGGAATAAAACTAGATAACAATTTTTTCCTCTATATAAAATTAATGTAGATTATGATCTACTTGAAACCATTTGATACTTCTTCAAAACTCAATTTTGAATCTCTAACCATTTGCACAAGTGTTTTGGGGTTTTAATGAGAGTGTGGCTTTGAAGAGCAAAGACAAAATGATGTTGTAATACCCAAAGGTTAATCCCTTGCTGAATTGTAATGATGTTTAATTAATTTTATATGTTTGTGATCCTAGATCTTAAAGCCAGTGAGCTTATTTTTGTATATGTAATTATGCAGATCATTAATAAAAATACATCGCTGCATGTAGACTGACCATGAAGAAAGAGCTATGGGGGACTAATATCCATTAGGAGGGGAAAGGGAAGGGGGTTGAGAGGCTAGGAAAAATGGGCTAAGCTTGAGGGATTAACCCAAGGGAATATTATAATGTATTTCCTAAATTATTAAAGTTTGGGAAATAAACCATGTTATCTTAAGTTCCTTTGGGGAGAGGAACGAGCTCCTGGACATCCAAGTGTCATCCAGGATGCGTGAAGATTTATGTGGGAAATTCCATCATTGTGGGGGGGCACTCTGATGCAAGAGCATCGCTAGCAAAGCGCAAGCGGAGGAAAACTAGATACGCACCAGCGCACATTTTGAAGATATTTTGAATTTCAAAAGGATGGCACATTAATGTAATATCTGGAGAGACATAAGTTCTCTTAAATGTTTTGGGAATTGTAACACAAATCTTGAGCATTTCTCTCATTTGTCGGTTGGAGGCATTTAATGTAATAAATTTAAAGTAGTTGTAGCCTTTAATTTCGATAAGATAGCGTAGATTTGTAGGAGGGAAAATTCAAGGAAGCTCCCTCGTATGTATGGTATTATCACTATTCTAATTGTATGAGTAGAGAAGCGTAGATCAAGAGAGCATAGGAGAGCAGAGAAGAACATAGACTGTAGAAGTTGTATAAGTAGATAGTTGTTGCTATAGAACCCATGTATAGAAGCACTTGAGTTAATATAAGAATACTTTGACCCATTTCATGGTGTTGTTGTGGTTACTATTTGCATCTATTGAATGGTATGTTTACAGTTTGCTTATATGATCTGTTATGCATTTGTTTCAGTTCTTTATGTGTATGATTTCATGTTGAATGTATGAAGTCTGTGAGAGGGAGAGGATAAGTTTCAATTTCTTCTCGTCCTGAGAATTCCTGCAAGGATTGCAGTGAAAGTCCGCAAGGAGTGTGTTGATGAGATTCTGGGTTTTATGTCAGAAAATCTCAGGAGAGATAGAGTTGTTATTATACCAACAGAAGTGAAATATAGCACAGAGCCATCCAAGGTGTGCGCAGGCCAGGTTGAATTCTGAGACTTTTCCAACCAAGGAAGCGGTTGAAAAACTTTTGTCTGCAAGGAGTGCGCAGAGTTGGGAACCATCAGATAATCAAAGGTTATTGTGAAGGCCACAAGGAGTGCGTGCAAGAATCCCTTAGAACCCTTAGGTTTGCAACAAGAATCAATCTTAGGAGGAAAGACACCAAGTTACTTGGTGAGGAGTCTTTGAGAACCTGAACGGACGAAGGGAATTCTTAGAGGGAGAAACGCAGATATCCGTGGACCATTGGATCTAGTAGATCAGTGGGGAGGTTAATACCAAGTGTCTTTCCACCCTCGCAAGCTCAAGAGAGATACCATCAATTAGATTTGGATCAACAAGAGATGTTGATTGGAGATTGGAGTTTTGACATTTTGGGAGTCGAGAGCGTGGAGCAAACGACAACCCGAAATTTGTGAGTTGCGAAGTCCCAACTTCGCGAAGCAAGAATCTGAACCGTCAGATCATGGGAGGTTCAGGACCGTTGATTTGTAGCAAGGAAGTTGTGGATTCAGACTTCGGAAAAGGGAGAAGAGTCGCATCGTGAACTCATGAGTCACAAAATCCCAAGGATTTGGATGGAGGTCATATGGTGGAAGTATAAGGGAGGAGCTAAGGACTGTTAGCTCATTTCGGGGTTTTGGGAAGCAGAGGAGTCGAGGTGACTTGTAGCAGGAATCCCAAAATCGTGAAACGCGAAGTCGCGAACTGGAAGGCCCCTTTGGGTTAAGCTAGTGGTCACGTTGGTGGTCACGTGGAGTAGAAGTTCATGCCTAGTGCTTGTTCGTGCGAGCGTAACTTCTAGAAGGAACCGTGGTTTTATATGCATTGAAGGTTCCAGTGGGAACTAAAGATCCATTTCAGCTCAGGGAAATAGGAAGATCCAAGACCGGGAGGTCAAGCAGACCCTGTTCAAGTAGGGGTGTTGCATCAGGTGGTATCAGAGCTTACAATAATTGTTTTCTGTAGGCAAGAGAGGATAGAAGGAAAGTTGTGATTTGAATTCTGCGTGGATATATTGAAACAATGCCGCCAAGGACACGTCAAGAGAGACCTATGCCCGATCCAGCCATGGAAAGGGAAATGAGAGAACTTCATGCTCGATTGGATGCTATGGAGACAACACAGAGATGAACACCTGATACTAGAGATATCAATGAGGCTGAAAGAGAAAATGAAGTTGGAGCTAAAGAAGAAGTTCTAGCTGAAGATGCTGCAGAGGAATGTCTATTCAAATATGTTGCAAGGATAGGCTCGAGAGAAAAAATGGACATCCCGATGTATGAAGGAAACTTAGATGTTGAGGAGCTACTAGATTGGTTTAGATTTCTGGATAAATACTTCAACTAAGAGGATATCAAAGAAGATAAGAAATTAAATCACACTGTCACTAGACTGAAAGGGTATATAACACTGTGGTGGGATGAACTGCAGGATGACAGGCGTTGCAAAGGAAAACAAAGAATTAAAATCTGGGATAGGATGGTCACCAAGATGAACGCCAAATTCATACCCAGAGATTACCAAATAAATCTGTTTCGAAGAATGTAGAATTTGAGATAGAAAGAGATGACAATGAAGGAATACGCTAAAGAATTTTACAGGTTAAACATCAGAGCTGGTCATTGCGAGAGTGATGATGAAAAAGTCATCAGATACATGAATGGCCTGAGATATGAGATTCAAGATGAGATGAGCATGGTGAAAATCAGGAATGTGGAAGATGCTTATCGGATTGCTTCAAAGGAAGAAGTGAAACTTGCCCGAAAGCAAGGTCAGAGGGGAAGAGGTAGAAGTCAGAGTAGAGGCAAAGAAATTGCCCAGGACAGAGTACAAAAGCCCAAGGATGAAGAAAAGAAACCTCATAACCACCCAGAAAGGGGAGGAAGCTCACAAGGAGGACAATATGCTGATAGGAACACTTTTCCTAGAGCAAGAGGAAGAGGAAGAGGCAGAGGAGGTGAAATAAAGTGTTTTGTCTGTGGAAAGATAGGACACAAATATTTTGAATGTCCCAAAAGAAAAATGGATGGAGGAGGTGAATCTCAGAAGCGTAAAGGTGAAATGTTGAGGCAGACGATGCAGAAGGTGGAAGATCCTTAATGATGAGGAAAATTCTCTTGAAGCCAGAGAAAGAGATGGAGAATCCAATCTAGAGGAACAACTTATTTAGGACTTCTTGCAAGACCAAGTATAGGGTATTCAAGGTAATAGTTGACAGTGGAAGAACGGATAATCTAGTATCCACAGAAATGGTGGAAAAGATGGAATTGGAAATAGCTGCACATCCAAGCCCATACAAATTTTCATGGTTGCAAAAGGGACATCAGGTAATTGTCACTAAACAATGTTTAGTTGAATTTAAGATAGGGGGATATAGAGATGAGATATTATGTGATGTTATTCCCATGGATGTCTGTCATCTTTTGTTGGGGAGGTCATGGCAATATGACAGAAACGTTATTCATGACGGAAGAAAGAACACATACACCTTGGAGAGGAATGGTAGAATGCATATGTTGCTACCAATTGAGGACAAGAAGGTGAAAGAAGAAACAAGCAACATTATACTTCTCATGAGTGGGAAGGAACTTCTGGATGAAGTCAAGAAAGACAAAGAAATGTAGTTTGATGTGGTGAGAAAACCTAGAGTCATCTTGACTAGTACCTCAATAGATGATCTACCTAAGGACATTCAGGAACTGTTGGAGAATTTCACTGATATAGTGGTGGACGATTTACCTTGTTCGTTGTTGCCCATCAAAAGTATAATCCATCATATTGACCTTATAACAGAAGCGATTTTACCAAAAAAGGCACCGTATAGATTGACACTGCAAGAGAATGAAGAGGTTAGGAAGCAAGTCCAGGGTTTGATGGACAAAGGATTGATCAAAGAAATATCGAGTCCATGCATTGTGCCAACAGTGTTAAGTCCGAAGAAGGATGGTGGATGGAGAATCTGTATAGAATTGAGGGCTATAAACAAAATCACCATCAGGTATAGATTTCCTTTACCCGATATGTATGACTTGATGGATTGCTTGAGTGGAGCAAAGTGTTTTTCAAAAATTGATTTGAAGAGTGGATATCATTAGATTAGAATGAGGGAAGGTGATGAATGGAATATAGCACTCAAGACGAATGAGGGATTGTATGAATGGCTTGTCATGCCATTTGGCTTGATGAATGCATCAACTAATTTTATGAGACTAATGAACGAAGTCTTGAAAGAATTCATTGGAAAGTTTTTAATTGTGTATCTTGATGATATATTGATCTTCAGTAAGACTGAGGAAGAACATTTGAGACATTTAAGTCTAGTGATGAGGAGGTTGCAGTAAGATAAGTTTCTTATAAATATGAAGAAGTCGTCTTTTATGAAGACAAAACTCATTTATTTGGGGTTCGTGATCTCTTTGAATGAGTTGAAGATGGATCCTGAAAAGGTAAGAGCAATCAAAGAATGGTCGTTGCCAAGGAATATCTTTGAATTTAGAAGATTCCATGGATTAGCCAGTTTCTATAGGAAGTTCATCAGGAATTTTAGTGGAATTTGTGCATCAATGATGGAACCAGTCAAGAAAAGACATAAATATTTTCATTGGATAGAGGAAGCGGAGAAAAGATTCAATTTGTTGAAAGAGAAGATAACTAGACAACCAGTTCTGGTTCTGCCAGACTTCAGTAAGACATTTCAAGTGAGATGTGACGCAAGTGGATTTGCGTTTGGAGCAGTCTTAAGTCAATACAATAGACCAGTTGCATACTTCAGTGAGAATTTGAATGATGCGAAGATAAATTATTCCACATATGATAAAGAACTTTATGCAGTCATACAAGCACTGAAGAAATGGAGGCACTACCTGGTTCCGAAAGAGTTTGTTTTGTATAGAGACAACCATGCCTTACAGTTTATAACCAGACAAGAGAAACTGAAATAGAAACATGCAAAATGGGTTGAATTTATGTAGAACTTTACTTTTGTTATAAAGCACGTTTATGGAAATTCTAACAAGGTTTCTGCAGGAGTTTCGTGTGAAGACCTTAGGTTTTGATAGCCTTAAGGAAACGTACAGAGATGATTCAGATTTCAAGGATTCTTATGAAGCATGTGAGAATCCTGTTCTGAGAGATAGAGGCCAATGGATTGAATATTTAATTCGGGATGGACTATTGTTGAAAGGAAATCAATTGTGTATCCCAAAGATTTCTATGAGAGAAAACCTTTTGAAGGAAAATCATAGTGGAGGATTGGCTGGACATTTCGGCCATGATAAAACATTTGTGGAACTGAATAGTTTGTATTATTGGCCAAGGATGAGGATAGATGTCAAGAAATTTGTGAACAGATGTAGAATTTTCCAGCACGTAAAAGGGAAAAGACAAAATACAAGGTTGTATCAACCATTGCCAATACTAGAGAGGTTGTGGGACGTAGTAAGCATGGATTTTGTGTTAGGACTGTCGAGGACACATAGAGGTTGTGATTCCATATTCGTGGTAGTCGATAGATTCTCAAAAATAACACATTTCATTCCATGTCAGAAAGCCAGTGATGCAACACACATTGCAAATCTGTTTTTCAAAGAAGTTGTTCGACTTCATGGTTTACCCAAGAGTATTGTTTCAGACAGAGATACCAAATTTGTCAGTCATTTCTGGAGGACACTATGGAATAATATGGGGATGAATTTATCTTTTATCTTGGAATATCACCCTCAGATGGATGGACAAACTGAGGTAGTAAATCAAAGTTTGGGAGACTGTTGGCACATGGGAAGACCCAGAGTTCAACGCTACAACAACGCACCAACAAAACCCTAACTACCGACCCTTTTGACAACACCTACAAAGCAGATGAAGTCTCACCCAAGGTAGAGGTAGGGGTGGTTACAGGAATCCAGCGTCTGTAACCTAAGCTGGGACACAAATCTCTGACTGTAACACCTTAACAGGGCACTTAGCAATTATAGTTCATCAATATCCATTCTTAGTTTACAACATAGTTAAACCCTAATTATAGATCATTGCAGTATTTAACCAGATCTACCATATTCAAGCACTAAGCACATAGACATAGGCCAGATATAGTATTCATCCATACTATTAAGCACATATCATTAACATATCTATCTACCATTCCTCTATATCGAATCACTAAGAAAGTTAACATATAAACACATCAATACATTGCACAAAGTAGAGAAACACAACATGTATGTGGTTCACCCCCACCCTAGGGCTACATCCACCAACTCTTTGTCTTCTTTATTAGCTTCTTCAATCAGTTACATGCACAGAGCCACAAAAACCCTACTCCGCAGAGGACAAGAGATCTGCGCACCTCACTAGATCCTCTTTCCTCAGGCTAGGTTACAACACTAAGCCTCTTCTCAATCTCTTACACTCGCTTGCAATGAGCTCTGCAAGCCTCATACAATATACACAAAAGCAATCTCCACTCAGCACTTAACACTTTTGATCACATATATCGAACTCTAGCACTTAGCACTTTCGATCACATAGATCAAACTCTAGCGCTTAGCACCTTTGATCACATATATCGAACTCTAGCACTTAGCACCCTCGATCACATAGATCGAACTCTAGCACTTAGCACCCTCGATCACATAGATCGAACTCTAGCACTTAGCACCCCCTTACTTACATCGCCTAGATTTTATACATATGTTACAAAATAGGCCTAAGCATGGGTAAACCCATGGGTTGACATACCCATACCCATTACATCATCTTGAATCCCAAAAAGGGACCTAAAAGGGGTTGATATCCCGTGATCTCTGCTTTGTCTTGCGCTCCACCTTAAACAGCCTATCAAAGTCCCAAAAATAGGTCAAACCTGACCAAGGATCCTCAAAACTTGGTCAAGGGCCAACATGCCCCCAACACTCACCTGTGACTCGTCTTGAGTGACTCTGATCTGGGTAGCTCAGTTTCAAAAGCCTCAAGCTTGGCTCGAGCTGCTTCGACTTGTTGTTGTGCCATGACCTCCTATTCAGAAAACTCTTGTATGATTTCTTCATTGACATGTCCCTCTAGGCGTTGTTCAGCTGCAGTGACGACTTGCTCTAGTTCTACTCCTCGGCCTTTGATCTCTGTGAATAGTTGGTAAGCCTCGTCTTGTACAGGTTGGATCCTTTGAGTCACTTCCATGAATGTTCTCTGAATGGTGTGGACCTGTTGTTCGGTAGTGCGTTGCTCTCGGGATGGCTTCATCCTTTCAATCGCTGACAGGGGATTCAACTGCGCTTGTATTGTTTCTGCTTGATACTTCGCCTCTTACAGATGTGATTCCAGTGTCTTCAATTATGGATTCTTAGTGATTTGCTCATACGTCTAGGCATTGTGATCACTTAATTGCTTACATTCCATGGCTAGGCCCCTGATTCTTTCAACTGCAATTTGAGTAGTTTCTTCTCTTTGATCCCTTACATCCTACGGAGTGTCGGGCACTGTGTGGAGCTCTAAGTCTGTTATTCATTGTTGTAGCTACTGGATAGCTTCTGCGAGTTGCTCTACTTGATGCGTGACTCAGTCTTATGCCTGTGGCTCTAAGCCTGTCACAGAGCGAAGTGCTCCGTTGACTACTTCTTTCACTTCGAGTTTCTCTGCGAGCAAATGTTATGTTTCTTGCTGCATCTTTGTTTTCTCCTCTTCCAATTGTTCCTGGAGAGAAACATTTTCTTTCTCTGCAACTCAGAGTTGTTCTACGAGTACTCCTTGCACTTCCTTCAAGGCCTGGGTGGCTTGTTCTATTTCTTCTTGTGCTTGACAAAGGCAAGCTTAGATTGCATATGCTAGTCAATGGAGTTGGGCTAGCTCATCTCCCAACTCTGGTTCTCCCGATGGCAGGGGCATAGTGGACACTGTGCGACTGGACTGAAGGGCCTGTTGTACCCCTCGAAGTTCAACCTCAATTCTATTATACATTTCCTCCTTCTTGGCTTCTTGTTTCTCCATGATTTCTTGCGAGGCGTTGTTTAGGGATTCTATGATGAAGTCAAAATCATCGGTAGTAAGTACAGTCTGCATCTTGGTCACATTGGCTCTGGATTTCTTCCGGGAAGAAGGTTTCGGGGGAGAAACCTTCATCTTCTTTGGGGGATCGGTCTCATCTCTAGGCGGTGTTACTTTTCTTTGTTTTTGTTCATCTTCTTTTCCATTTATCTCTTCTACTTCGTCATTACCCCCTCGATTAGGTGATACTGAAGAAATCTTCCCTGAGGTGCTACTTAAGTCTTGGACCTCTTCGGTCTTCTTCCTTCTATTGGGTCCGAGTGTATCATTTTCTTTATGTGTGGTCTTTGGGCTGTCAGGTTCAGACATCTCTGGAGGGTCTGCGGGAATAAGGAGGTATGTCGACTAGTCCTTAGTGATCTCCTCAAGGTCCTCTTCAGTGAGCTTGTAGTATGACTGAAGCTCCTTATGTTTGTCTGCTCGCGCTGTAATGTAGATGAAGTGTCGATCTACGCAGAACTTCATCAGGGTTCATAACCTCTGTAGGGTGTTTGGAGTCATGCGAGGTTCAGCTTTGATGGATCTCTTTAGCTGGAGGTAATATGTGTGAAAAAAAACGTTCGACTGCCACTGTTTTCTCATATCGCTCGAGTACTAGAGCGTTGTGAACTTCGCAACAAGCGACTCAAATGGCTCAGTGTCCAAGAAGGTCACACCTTCTGGCATTTCCCAAGAAACCAACCTAATGAGGATCAAGAGCCAGCTAAAATGGAATTCATAGCCCTCATCTTGTGCTTCGCAGTAGTCTAGTTCAAGCTTATTAACTAGGTACTTCACCCAATTCTTCTGTAGACCTTCCATGCACTTCCCTACAAGTTCAATGAAAAAGCCTGTGACTTGCGTGGGTCGGTTATTTCATACTAGATTCCCTGCAATTAACTGACATGTTAGGAACAATGCACCATTCTGGATGGAGGCTACCTTGTAGCCTCATGTCCCCTTCTCAACATCACCGTATGTATCCTTGATCTTTTGTGCTAGTGCGCGATCTGTGGAGTTTCTTGGATAGAAGTCCTGCAGATAAGGTCCTTGCATACTCAATCATGTGATCCTATGGATCAGCGTCTGATCGACTATGATACGAAGTTCGAGCCATAAGTAGCCGCCATGGTAACATGAAAGTAGTAGTTTGACACATGCGTTAACTTCCTGGTGCCTTCCAAAGTGTGGGATTTTCATTACAATCAGCAGGGTGGACTGTGCGAGGTTCATCGTCCATGGCTATGGGATTATCTTCGAATTGTTCCCCTTCGTCTTGGTCAAGTATTTGTACGGGGTGAGCATGCTATGGTTCTTGCGATCTCCAAGGTTGAAATCGCTGAACTTCAACAATGTGATCTTGTCCTGTTGTTCTCTTACTGTGTGTATCCCCTTCGGAAGGTACGTAGTAACCATGGTGTACTCGAAATCGCTTGGTACACTATTGCAACCCACCATGTCGGCCAAAGACAGGATGTAATCGGGCAATATGGTAGGGATCATCTTTGCATTTGCTAGGTCATCTCTGTGCTTGGTTCTCTTCTCTTCTGTTGATTAGGATGGCCCAAATCCACGAGCAGTCGATGGGGAGGCTTGCACTCCTCTCACCAACGATGCTTGTACATGCACAAACATTACTCTTTCAGTCATGAGGTAAATGAGTACCTCCTTCATAGTCTCTTCAACTACACTAATTTATTTTGACATACATGCTCGTGGTTGAATCTCTCGGGTTTGAAGAGTAACTAGTCAATGCAACGAGATAGATGGTGATAGCGCGATGATCATTGTGCAGAATCAACTAATCTATGGGCTCAGATTCACAGTTAGCAGAAGTGTTCTCGGTGCAAGGTTCGACAGAATAAATAGATAACGAAGCAACAGATCTCTTCGATGGGCGAGAAGCCTCCATTAACTCAATTATGTTCGTTACGAGACGGTCCCAATGGTCTGATGGCGAGTTGTCTGAACATAAATTCCTTTCTACCCATTCGGGGTATCAGTCTAACAATTATATTGTTCCCAATGGCTATATTGATTCGCTATAGAAAAGTGCCATGTGACGTTGTTCTGATATCCCGATGAAGTTCCTATTTTGTAAATTTTCCCTTTGCAAAGTTCCCTCTGGAACCTTCTGTAGACTTTCGATCGTTTCTCTCTTCTTGCAGAGATTTCAAGCCTTCTTTCCAGTGAGCTTCGTCTCATTATTTCTCTTTCCATTATGATTCTTGTCTTCTTTTGGCATAGTAACTTTGCGTTGTTGATATTCTTTCCTAAGATTCAAGGGTAATACTTCTTCTCTATCTAGGATAGGTACTTCAATCTTCTGCAAATATTCTTGTGTTATTGCAACTTCGACATCCAAGTTAAATAGCTTCGATCTATTCTCTTGTTCCTCAATCAAGTGCACGATCCTCCTAGTCATGAAATATTTTAATTCTTACTTTTTATGCTCTAAGACTTGTTCTTATTTCCTTCTAGTTCGGTCCTTCTCGATCCAAGGTTTTCCTAGTAACATAGTAAATGGAGAGTTGTTCTCAATAAATTTAACAACCTCAAAATATTCCTCTGTCGAAGTTCCATGAGCACTCATAGATATCTAGGTAAGTCTTCCACATAGGGTTATCAGTTTTCCTCTGAATAATCCTATTCCTCCCAATGAAGGAATCATAGCAGGCTCCCCTAAAAGTTCCCAAGTTCTTTCTTTCATGATATTCACCTGTGTTTCCTCATCCAGATCACAATCAATGTCGAAGTATCATATTCTTGCTTCAATGCATTCATTTTCTTTGAAGATCTCTGATAAGCTGATATGTTGGTGGTCATTCATGATTTCTTTCATCTGTAGCAATACTTTCTTTGATTCTTTCTGGGGTTCTTCCATAATCTCAGTTTCTGGATCTTCCTTATGGTTTTCTTGGTTCATATTCATTCTTTCAACCTTAGCAATAATTCTAGGGAAATCCAATACTTCATGGTCCATATCTCTACAACAAAGACAACTAGATCTTCTACCAGGGCATTCCTTAGCCATATGTCATGGTATTCTGCAACTGTAACAAAGGGTTAATCCTCGTTTTCTTTTAAATGATCCCCAACCTTTCCTATAATGCACACTAGGATCATAGTAGCTAACCTGCAAAAAATTCTTTCTAGGATCCTGCATCCATTTGTTAATCCAAACATTCTCTCTATGCATAGGTATAACATATCTTTCACTATTCTTATCATATCTACTCATATCAAATCTTCTTTCATCTATTAGTGCCCTAGTTTTCAAGATAGGACAAATATTATCAAACATACCTAGATCCATACTTTAGAAACAAAAATTTCCACTAATCATATCGTCAGTAGAGCACAAAGCTCCCAGATCTAAAACTTTTCACTATTCTTACCTTTATCATAACACAGAGCTTTCATATCTTACCTCTTTTCTTCATATCTTACCCTTCTTCTTGGCACAGATCTTCACAGGTCAAGTGGAATGTTGTGCACTAGGGAAATAGATCTATGCACAAAGATTTCACAGTTTCAGGTCAGATATTCGCACAGAGCTTATTTTTCCTCAGTTCCCATCAATCAGAGTTTTGGTCCCGGTGACGAAACCATTTGTTGGCACAGGGGTAGACCTAGGTTTCAATGCTACAATAATGGACCAACAAAACCCTAACTACCGACCCTTTCGACAACATTTGCGAAGTAGATGAAGTCTCACCCAAGGTAGAGGAAGGGGTGGTTGCAGGACTCCAGTGTCTGCAACCTTAGCTGGGAAAGAGATCTGTGACTGTAACACCTTAACAGGGCACTTAGCAGTTATAGTTCATCAATATCCAGTCTTAGTTTACAACGCAGTTAAACCCTAATTACAGAGCATTGCAGTATTTAACTAGATATACTATATTCAAGCACTAAGCACATCCACATAGGCTAGATCTAGTATTCATCCATACTATTAAGCACATAACATTGAAATATCTATATATCATTCCTCTATATCAAATCACTAAGTAAGTTAACATATAAACACATCAATACATCACACAAAGCAGAGAAACATAACATGTACGTGGTTCACCCCCACCCTGGGGCTATGTCCACCAACTCTTCATCCTCTTTATTAGCTTCTTCAATCAGTTACATGCAGAGAGCCACAAAAACCATACTCCGCAGAGGACAAGAGATCTTCGCACCTCGCTAGATCCTCCTTCCCTGAGCTAGGTTACAACACTAAGCCTCTTCTCAATATCTTACACTCGCTTACACTGAGCTCTGCAAGCCTCATACAGTATGCACAAAATAAATCTCCACTCGGCACTTAGCACTTTCGATCACATAGATCGAACTATAGAACTTAGAACCCCCTTACTTACATCCCATAGCTTCTATATGTATATTACAAAATAGGCCTAAGCATGGGTAAACCCATGGGCTGACATCCCCATACCCATTACATAATCCCGAATCCCAAAAAGGGGCCGAGATCCCACGATCTCTGCTTCCTCTTGCGCTCTACCTTCGATAGCCCGTCGAAGTCCCAAAAATAGGTCAAACCTGACCAAGGATCCTCAAAACTTGGTTAAGGTCCAACAAAGACTTATTAAGGAGTTTGGTAGATGAACATCATAGTCAGTGGGATCAGATTCTGCCACAAGAGGAAGTTGCATATAACGACTCACCTAATCAGAGCATAGGACAAAGCCCATTCCAGATAATGTATGGAATGCAACCAAGAAGAGTATCTAAGTTGAGAGACTTGGAGCAGAATGAGTTTAGAAGTGCTGGAGTGGAATATTTTGCAGCAGAGATGTAGGAGCTCCACAGTCAGATTAAAGAGCGGTTGCAGAGTTCCAACAAGGAATACAAGTGCAGAGAAGATCATCATAGAAGAGAACTTCAATTTGAAGTGGGAGATTTGGTCTTAGCACATCTAAGAAAAGAAAGGTTCCCAAGGGCAGGGATGATTTTAAGGATGGAAAATTATTTTAAAATGTAGAAACCTTGGCGAATCTTACTAATCCTTCAACTGCCAACTATAAATGTTTGGCGATATTTTTGTAAAAATATTCAAATTTCTAAGGATTTTATATAGTTTTTATAAAATTTTGGTGATTTTTAAGGTAAAATAATTTTATCCTATAGAATTTGGGTGAATCGTTTTTAAAATAGTGAATCTCATTTTTGGAAAAACCATGGAAAATTAGCCCATGAGCGAAATTTAGCCCCTAAAATCATCCCTACGGGCCAAGGGGAGCATATAATAAGCTGAAGATGAAAAAGATAGGGTCATGTAAGATTTTGAGAAAATTTGAGGAAAATTCTTATGAGATAGCATTGTCAGATGATGTGGGCATATCACCTATATTCAATGTAGCAGATATGTATTCTTACAGATCATATGAAGCGAGAGGAGAAGAGAATCAAAAGGAAGTTTAGTGGGTCAAGCAGATGCATGTAGCTGAAAATCCCCAGATGGAAAATATCATTGATCAGAGAGTTGGGAAGAAGACCCGGAGGAAAACATATTTTGAATATTTGATAAAGTGGAAGGGACACCCGATTGAAGATGCCAGTTGGGAAAGTGAAGCAAATATCCAGAAACATGGATAGACGATGCAGGAGCTCATGGACAGGACTGCATGAATTTTTCAGCCAAAGGAGTATGATGCAGGAGCATCACCAGCAAAGCGCAAGCTGAGGACAGCTGGATACGTACCAATGCACATTTTGAAGATATTTTAAATTTCAAAAGGATGGCACATTAATGTAATATCTGGAGAGACATAAGTTCTCTTAAATTTTTTGGGAATTGTAACACAGATCTTGAGCAGTGCTCTCATCTGTCAGTTGGAGGCATTTAATGTAATAAATGTAAAGTAGTTGTAGCTTTTAATTTGATAAGATAGATTAGAGTTGTAGGAGGGAAAACTCAAGGAGAGGAGAGAAGAACAAATAATGTAGAAGTTGTATAAGAAGATAGTTGTTGCTATAGAACCCATGTACAGAAGCACTTTAGTTAATATAAGAATGCTTTGACTCAATTTCATGGTGTTGTTGTGGTTATTGTTTGCATCTATTGAATGGTATTTTTACAGTTTTCTTATATTCTCTATTATGC
>SNQJ01S0204274.1:0-16585 GCA_010110895.2 Picea sitchensis
ATCACGAAACCAACCAACACTTTATGTAAGCATTGTAAACAAGGAAATCAAACAAAGACCAAGTTCAAATAAAAGGAATATTCAACAACAAGACCACTGGAAACTGTGCATACTGATCTAGTTGGAACAAATACAACAAATGGCTTAAAAGGTGAGAGATACTTTATGTTATTAGTTGATGATTATACAAGAATGATTTCATTTTTCTTTCTCAAGAACAAGTCAGAAGATTTTGAAAACTTCAAGATCTACAAGGAATGGTTGAAAACGAGATGGATTCAAGAATAAAATGCTTGAGATCTGATAATGGAGGAGAGTTCACTTCAAAGGAATTTATGGACTACTGCAGAAGTCATGGAATAAAAAGGAAATTCTTATTGCTAGGACACCTCAACAAAATGGAGTTGTTGAAAGAAAGAACGAGACAGTACAAGAAATGGCTCGAACAATGCTAATGGATTCCAAATTGATAGATATATTTTGGACATAGGAAGTGTATAAAACAGTTCACATTAAAAACAGATTAATCCTAAGAAACAACACTAATAAAACTCCCTACGAGTTATGGAAAGGAATAACAACAAATGTGAAGCATTTCAGAGTTTTTGGAAGCAAATGCTACATCAAAAGAAAAGACGGCAGAATGTGAAAGTTTGAATCTCGTGTGGAAAAAGGAGTACTTGTTGGTTACTCAAGTATAGGGAAATCATACAAGTGTTACAATCTAATATTGAACAAAGTTGTGGAAAGAATCAACGTAACAATTGATGAAACAAGAAGACCAGAATCAAAGGAAGAAGAAAACAAATCAATGGAACAACTTTTCGAAGAAGAAGAAGAAGAAGATGAAGTACAAGAGGAAGATGAAGAGAATCCGATAGAAAAATAAGAGAAAGTTTAGCAAGTATATACAAAGACACCTAGCAAACGAGTACATAAGAATTATCCTTTAGATCAAATTATTGGAAACAAAGATGCAGGAGTTGAGACTAGAAGAAAAATCCGTTTACTAGAACAAACACACCTAGAACTCTTATCTACAATTGAACCAAATTATTTTGAAAAAGCCAACAAGGATGAATTTTGGAATAAGGCCATGAATGAAGAATTGGATCAAATAGAGAAAAATGACACTTGGGAACTGGTTCCAAGACCAAGGAATAAGAATATGATCGACACAAAATGGGTTTTGAAGAATAAATTAAATGAAGATGGAAACGCTACAAGGAATAAATCTACATTGGTATGTAAAGGATATGCACAAATTGAAGGAATCGACTTTGAAGAGACATTTTCCCCGATTGCCATAATGGAAGAAATTCAGTTTCTTTTAGCCTATGCATGCTCCAAAAATGTTAAAGTATATCATATGGACGTAAAATAAACTTTTCTGAATGGGGAAATTGAAGAAGAAGTCTACATTGAACAATCAGAAGGATTTTAGTTGTCATAGAACGCAAAATATGTGTGTAAAATAAACAAGGCCTTGTATGGTCTAAAACAGGCTCCTAGAGCATGGTACTCTAGACTGGATAAGTATCTGCAGTGGGTAGGGTTCAGAAAAGGAAGTGAAGACAACAAACTCTACATCAAGGTAAGTGAAGGTAATATTTTATTAATTGAAGTTTATGTTGATGATATTATTTTGGGTAGTGATGATGACAGGTTAAGCAAGAAATTTGCAAAATATATGGAGAATGAATTTGAAATGTCGTTACTTGAATAACTATCCTTCTTTTTTGGACTTTAAATACGTCAAAGAAACCAAGGAATCTTTATTTCTCAAACCAATTATATCATATAAATGATAAAGAGGTTCGTAATGGAAGATTGAAAACCAGTTATCACTCCCATGCAAACCAATTACAAGTTGAGAAAAGATGATGATTTGAAGTCTACAGATCAGAGGAAATACAGGTCAATGATTGGCAGTCTACTATATGTGACAACATCCAGACTAGATGTAATGTAGGCAGTTAGACAGGGGGCACAATTTCAAGCAACAACAAAGGAGTCACATGTGTTAGCAGTGAAGAGGATTTTAAGATGTGTATTGGGTAGGTTTTATTGATGACCGACGAAGCGCCAGTGGAGCAGCGTTCTATTTCGGTGAGTTTTTAGTATTATGGATAAGCAAGAAAAAATCATCAGTATCTTATCTATATCCGAGGCGGATTATATTGCAACAACATCATGTTGTACACAGGTTCTTTGGATGAAACAAACTCTGACAGATATACATGTTGAGTATGATGAGCCCATTCCAATCTATTGTGATAATACAAGAACCATCAGTATCTCGAAGAACCCGATGATGCACTCCAAAATGAAGTACATTCCAATAAAGTATCACTTTTTACAGGAGCAGGTTGCAGAGAAGAACATCAAAGTTGAGTATGTGGGCACAAAAGAACAAGTGGCACACATCTTCACAAAACCACTTCCACAAGAATCCTTTGAATATCTTCGCCAGAGACTTGGATTTATTTCTACTCCAAAATGAATTCATTTTGAATGTTTATCTTATATGTCTTAGATTTACATGAGGAAGCACCATAAGAGGATAGTTCAGTCGGGGGGAGAAACCTCGGATGGAAAGATACCTTTGTCATTGATGACAAAGGGGGAGAGATTTATCAGAAGTAGAGGATAGAGGCATGGTTCCAGGGGGAGCATGAGTGATATGATTTCAGTATTGCATCAGAGTGTTGTCATCAATGTCAAAGGGGCAGATTGTTTCTTAAGGTTGGTTGTCATTGATGTCAACCCTTGAAGAATGCCCCGTAGAACAAAGGTTGGGTAATGGACCCAAGATTGTTTGATGTAAATATGACTCAATATTTTCTTGTCATGGTTGATAATAAGTAGAAATGGATGAACTCCAAAGTGGTCCCCTTATGGTGAAATCCCACATGGGAAGATGCTTTGCGGATTGAGTTATCCTAGAAGTATGGGTAGAGAAACCATGCTTATTTGTGGAATAATGAAATGAAATCCAGTGCATTTTTCAATGAAACTATCCTATATGGATAGTTCTTATCATGCCATTTTTGGTGGTATGTGGAACTTCACATAACTCCTCGTGGTTAGAGATTTATGGGCATCAGAAGTTGGAGAACCCAGGTTTGGGTAATGGACCCAAGTTTGTTTGATGGATAATAGTATGAGGTTTGATATATTTTCAGGTAATATTATTCTATATGGATATTACATGTCATTCCATTTCTGGCGGTATGTGGAACGTCACATTCCTCCTCACATTTTGAGAGTTATGGCCTTACGAAGTTGGAGGACTCTCATATGTCATCTAGAAGCCCCAAAAGGTCAAAGTAGTCAAAGTGGTTTAAGAGATTTTAAAAGGTAAATAATATAGTGAAGTGATGAGTGTACTATAATTCAAAGTGAATATAAAATAAATTAATTCAATAATAAATTTAATAGATAAATTAGAAGTGGGTTAACCCTAAAATAAGGAAAGTGGGCAAAGTGACATAGAAGATGTTTTTAAGGAAGCTACTTAGAGAGTATAAATAAGAGGCAAGGCTCTCTCATTTAAGACACACTTGAGAATATTGAATAACTATAGGTGTCTGAGGTAACCAAAGGATATATAAGCCAAATTTCTGAGGAATGTGAAGAAAAGAAGGCCAGAATTCAAGGAAGGATAAATTCATTTGATGATGCTTTCTAAGGTATTTGTTTTTCATGTCATCTCACCATTTTCCCAATAATGTTTTTTCTAGAATGATTCAGACCGTGAAATTGATATTCCATTGAGGAAACATACCCAAGTATCTGTGTTAAAAAATTCATCTTGTGGGGCGTTGTATTTTTGGAGTTACACTCCGTGGAAAATAGGGTTTGTGGCTAGTCCTGAAACTAGTCAAAAACATGTGTTTCAGGTAAAAATGTCATAACTTATTAATAACAGATCCAAATTTAGTAAGACAAAATCTGTTGGTTAGAGTAAAGTATTTAGTATGTTGTGTAACATTTTTAGATAAATTCAAAAAATATTCCATGTGGGGCACGCTCTACAAGGTCGCTCTCTAGAATAATCTAGAATTCAACAAGGTGTGTCATTTTTTCCATAACTCCTTTTATGAGAGGTTCCAAGTAGTGACACCTAGAGGAATTGCATAAAACAAACTGAATAACATTTTTTATCAGTTTCAGATATTTATTCATTACAGGTACAAAGTTATGATTATTTCAAGTTAGGGTTGTTGACTAATCCAAAACTAGTCTTGTCAGACTAAAGAAACATTTGATGAAAATGCTAGTCTCTTGTTGTTAAAGTTAATGAAGGTTTGCAGGTATGTGATCATATATAGTAGGTCTATTATATATTTACAAATCATATTGGATTATGAAATTGATGAGGGCTTTTGGTTGAGGTACAAGTTGGGTACATGCTTGAGACAAGTAGTTGATGAGTTGGCACATACATGAGGTGTATGGTTGATGATGTTGGTACATATTGATGAGTCATAGTTGATGAGTAATTGACACATGATTGGTACATACTTGGTACATGGTTGGTTGCACTTTTTTATGGTACAGGTTGATTACAGATTGTTTGGTATAGGTTTGTGCATGGTTGATGCACTTGTTTATGGTACAGGTTGATTACAGGTTGATGTATAGGTTGATTACAGGTTGAGGTACAGGTTAATGCATGGTTCAGGTTTATTGGTACATGTTTACAGAAATATATCTCATAGTGATAGTGTGACAGTGGTTCCATCATTCTACTTTTACTTCAGGGTGGTTGGACGAGGCAAGGACAAGTGGTTGTAGCCACCTTCCGGTTGTAGTCGGAGAACATAGGGGGTTGTAGCCTCCTTCTAGTTGTAGCCAGAGAATTGGGGAGTTATTTCTTCCCTCAAGTTGTATCCTGAGAAACTAGGGGGTTGGAGCCTCCTTCCAGTTGCAGCTGGAAAACAAAGGAATTTGGTGCTTCCAATGATTGTAATTCTTCAAGACATATAAGATAAAGTATTCTGTGTTTTTCTCCCGATTTGGGTTTCCACATAAAACACAGGTGTACTATGTATGTGTATGATTGTTCATTTCTTATTGCTCATTATTGGATAATAATTCTACATTTATATAACACTTTGATTATTTGGAGAAAAAGGATTATAATTATGCTATTATTGATTCACCCCCCCTCTCATTAATCCAACACCTTCTCCAATCATTTTGGCTGAATTATCATTTCTAAAGGAGACTGGTCCATTTCTTTCCTTTCACAATGTAAGAAATTTGTCTCTATCACATGTCATGTGTTTTGAACACCCATTGTCAACATACCAACCGTGTTTCTTCTACTTATCTTGTAGAGCGACTGTGCATTCTTCATTGCTATATTGATCTTGATTTCTTATCCATGTCATTTTCTGAGGTTCTTGTCTGTGACTGTTGTTATTCTATTGAGGTTCTTTAGGAGGGACTGTCATACTACAATTTTTGGCCACGTGTCCAAAATTGTTACATTTGTAACATTCCACTTTAGTGCTCAAAGATTCAAACCTGTTGTAACTTCTTCTTTTTGTTTCACTAGGTCTTCTTGAGTAACACCTTCATGTATGACTGTCAAAGTTGTTATTGTTCCTATTGTTAGCTCTGCAATTCATAGCTTTATGTCCAAAATTATTACATGCATAACAAAAACCAAAAAATATAGTCTGATACCTAGGAGTTGAAGATATTATGAAAGAAGGTGTTCTTATGAATCCTTCTTCTTCTTGAGGCCTATATGTTTGTTTTTTATTCTGATATATGAATATTCTCAGTGGAGGAGTGTCCCTGTAATATTCCTTGTACATCTTCCTATCCCCTTTGATTGTTTCTGCATAGATTTTTGGATTTGTTTCTTGCTCTATTTTTTTGGAGCTTGATCCCTTTTTTCTCTGATTGTATTGTTGGTGTCCAGGTATGAACGATTTATTCACCCTTTTCCTACATTAATTTATAAATCCGGGTGCGTATCCTTTCAAGGCAATGCGCAAGGTATATGGAGGGGCAAGAGTACAATTTGTTCTGGCCAAGGGTTCATGATTAAGATTCAAAACATTACTATCAACTGGATTAACTACAACTTCTGAAAAGTACTCATAAGAATCACACACTGTGATAGAAAGCATAAACTAATAAATAACATTGTAACAACAAGCATAAAACTGATAAATAACACACACAAGAAGACACAACACCTGATCAAAAGAGCGGGCCCAAATCCTTGATCAGGGTTGCGCTGGTCACAGCGAAGATGAAGACAACAAAATAGGTAGTGTTTTATAAATCTGAAAAAGGTTATTACAATCTCAATGGGGACATCCCCAGTTACAGGAATAAACTGTCCTTTATACATCAAAAGGGAGAAAAACCTCTTTCCCCAAAACATGTTAACCGTATCCCCAAAAATATACATTAGTTGGAACGACACCAATACCAGATGGACAGGATCAGTGAAATGCCCAAGATGGTTCAGGGATCTGTGACTCCAGTTGTGTGGCCTCTTTATGGCTTGGTTTTTGCTGTGAAGAGAGGATCTGTTGTTGGATGAAGCCTTGGTCCTGTTCTCCAGAAGCTACGGTCAAACATTCATTTTAGTGTTGCGAATAGGAAAAACTCCGTGACTTTTACTTCATTAATAAAATATTCCAATAGACAAGGTAGGGGTATTTACCTCAAAGATTTAGCATAGCAAACATAGGTAAATAAGTGTAAAAAGGTAAAAAAGGTAATGGAAATGTAGCAGAAAGATAGCTTGATTTCATGCCCAACATCTCCCCCCAACTAGCCTTCTGCATGCCCTCATGCAGTTCGCCGCTTCCGCAGATCTAGATTTCGCTGATTGTTGGCTTCCTAAAAATGGGCGAGATCATATTCTTTGGCCATCTCTGTTCCTGGAACTTTAAAAGCATCTGAGAGGTGGATGTCTTCCCACCAATCTTCCGGGATGATGTACGTTGGAGTGTAATCTTCTACTGGCAACCAAATAGTGGGAAACCGAAACCAGAGTCCCATCCATCGGACCCCGCTTGTTCGGACACATCCCACATATTTGGGCACTCTGGGGAGCACCCATGAAAAATTTGGTGCCCCAAAAGGTTCCCTATTTCGGATAGTTGTAGGTGTCATCATCCACCTTTTCTGACAGCAATCAAGGGCTTCTTCATGAAATGTGACTATTTTCTTAACACAAAGATCAAGGCACCAATTTTGTGTCCTCGGCATTCTGTCTCTATTCGCCTCAATTCCCAAAAAGGTGTTGTGTTTATTGAACATGGTGACTGACCTCTCAGGTTCTCCTCTTACCATAAACATATTTGTAACCTGATTAGATTCAAATGTGTTAAAAGCCTTCTACCAGCTGATCTAGTTGAAAGTGTAAGAGGTGAGGGCTCTTAAATGGATGTCTCCCACATATGGGACCAGATTGAAGTCTCTGTCTAGGCGCAGCAGATATCCATGCAGGTAAAATTCACACATCAAATGATGAGTTGGCACGTTGTGGTGCCTCATTATTCGAAGGAATTGTACACCATTTTCTATCTTATAACTAATCTCATTTTTTATGCTCTCCATGCAGAATAGAAGAGAACATTCATGTAAGAATAAATAATAACTAGAAGCAGGGGGGCGACATGCCATCACCTCTTGCGCCAAACTAAACATCTGCTCTTTATCCATTTTCAGCTCTGCCACTTACTTTTCCAGCTGCTCCATCTTGAGCTGCTGCTCCGCATGCCTTAATCTCATGATGTCTATACGCTCCACGTATTCAAAAATAGTTGTGGAGGCAAGTTCCTGCATTCTTCTGATCTTGTTTTGATATTGAACTGCAGTAGATTTCCAAGTCTACACTTCGACTGTTAAGGCATGCTCACGGTATTCAAACAATCACTCGATCAGGTCTGTTTGAGTAGCAGCAGAGGTTATGGTTGCCTGGTCCATATGAGTCTCTATTTCTAATCCTATGGTCTTGGACTTTCTAGCTTTCTGCTTGTATTTCTTCATCTTCTCCTGCATTTTGTGTACCTGTTTCCTTAGTTTCCTGACCTCCATCTTAAGCCGCATTGTCTCCTTCAATTGTCGCTGATTTTTTTGTTTGACTAGGAGTCTTATGACATTCTCGCCTATCTCTTCCATTGGCTCATTTGTCAGGATCACTTCGCTTGGTCCCTCCTCTTCACATTCCCATCCACCCTGCACAATTGTGTCTTTTGTGATAGAATTGGAGGAATGGCGAGATCTTTTTCTGTACGCCGAAGGGAACAAGTTTGCCTTGCTCCTCTTGGAATAAAGGAGAAAAAGGAGAAATGTAAAGGATCTTCAATATTTGGTCTTGAGGTCGACGCTAGTTTTTGTGGTTCAACACCAACCTCATGCCCTAGTTCTCCCAACACTTCTTCCATGGGATGTATGGTCGGGGTGGTCATGACCTCTTCTTCATTTTGGTTATCCTCCTCCATCGACTCCATGGTGACAGGAGGTCCTTGTGGAGTACCCTCAGTCGCAATATCGACCAATTCACCTGCTCCTGTCTGTTGTGACCCCTCTTCTGTGGTTATCATGCTATCAAATTGCTCTACTAGTTCCACAGGCGAGGCTGGTTCTTGTGGGACAACCTTGGCCATGGTACTAGTGGGCCTTTATGTGTCAACTTCCACATCTTCCATTGGTTCCATGGTTTCATCTTTCTCTTGGGAGCATCCTCTTCTTCAAATGCTTCAGCTTCCATCTCCATCATTCACCCACTCTTGTCTATTGTGACCCCGCTTCTGTTGTTTTCATGCTATCAAATTGTTCTACTAGTTCCACGTGAGGCCGGTTCTTGTGGGACAACCTTGGCCATGGTACTAGTGGGCCTCTTTGTGTCAACTTTCGCATCTTCCAATGGTTCCATGTTTTTGGCCTGCTCTTGGGGAGCATCCTCTTCTTCAAATGCTTCAGCTTCCATCTCCATCTCTTTTCTTCTGGTTCCTCTTGGTCAACATAGTCATCTTCTCTTGCATTTTCCTCCTCCATGGCTTTTGTTCATCTTCCCTAGCAGCCACAGTAGTTGCTACTTCTTCCTTTGTGGAATCCTGAAACAGTTCCCACAGGATTGGGATTTGTCTGATGGAATTCATTACTAACAACTGAATCAGCCCATGGTGGGTGATGGTCGCTAATACCTGTCACGACTCTTGAGCTAAATGTGCCATTAGGTGAAGGATTCTCAATAAGAAATAAGGCACATTCATTGAGAAAGCCTTTGCTTGGGGAAATCACTGGTGAGTTAGTATTCGGAGATGATATTTGAATATGGTGGAGTATCTCCCTTCGCAATTCATATATCTCACGACGAACTCTACTACTTCTTTCCATGGATACGACAACGAATTTTGGTCGTATCCTCAACCCTTCTGCACAATGCTTTCTCCTACCTATAAAAAGGCTTCGGGAAACTCCAGAAGGACAAACCTTCTTGAAAACCATCGCTGTTCATTTTGAGGGAGTCCACTGACTTCTGCAATAGCTTCCTCTATCACAGGATTTTCAATTCCACGGACCCAAGATATTTCTTCTCTCAAGTTGAGTGCGAATTTTGTCGTGATTTATTCGTTCGACCTTTTCAATCTGTCAAAGTAAACATTCTAGCTTGTGTTCTCAAAGACCTGCCATACTTCCTGATTGTTCTGAAATCTCATTATATCTTTAGGTTCATCCCACACAGATCGTTCACCCATTACTGCAGAGGCGGAGTCAAAATGATGAATGTAGTTAGTTGGTAGGGGAAAATGACAGGGTTCCAAACAGTTGGCAACTTAAATAATGTCATATTGCGTTTTAGGACAACGGATGAAACAACGCTGGTATGTTTGGAAATGATGACGCATTGTGGTGGTACTATTAGAAATTTAATGCAACATGTTGGGGAGGTGACTGATTATGACTCTGTGTGTATTAGTATGCATTTCAACATATCAAGTTATGATTACTGAGTATCAAAATCATTGGATTCTCGCTTGGGAGAGGATCGTGTGTAATAAAAAAAAATTAGTGGTATGTCATCGTTTATTATGAAGGTTCCCCCCAACTTAATTACGGTCATCCACGACACGTTTTGATGTATTTTTGGAATATTTTAATTAAATCCATAAAAGTCGGTGGAGACGTACCTGGGGACCTACCATATGGTGGAGTAATAGAAAAAGGTCTGA
The DNA here is from genome assembly GCA_010110895.2 of Picea sitchensis. Classification (NCBI taxonomy): domain Eukaryota; kingdom Viridiplantae; phylum Streptophyta; class Pinopsida; order Pinales; family Pinaceae; genus Picea; species Picea sitchensis. The sequence goes on from SNQJ01S0204274.1 coordinate 10,218, forward strand.
AAAAGTAATGGAAAAAGGGTGTAATGGAAGCGAGTAACAACAACAGTGAGTAACAAAAATGGCGGAGTAGCGACAGTTGCAGAGTAACAACACCGATGGAGTAACGACAATTGTGGAGTAACGACACCGACGGAGTAACAAAGATCAACAAGAGAGCCGCGGAGTAACAACACCAAATGTAGTAGTAAACGACAGCCAGGGAGTAACGCACCGCATTTAGTACAGAAGCTGTGGAGTAACAACATCGGCAGAGTAACGACAGTTGAGGAGTAACAATAGTTATGGAGTAACAACATATAGTGGAGTAACAACAACATTTTTTATAGCAGCATTGGTGGAGTAATAGTGCCGAGTGTTACATTTCTCCTCGCCATATTCCTTTGTTATTCCTACAAAATACAAACAAGTAAGAAATAACATATATATATATATATATATATATATATATATATATATATTTTTAATAATATTTTTTCTTTTTATTTTTAAGATTTTTTGGTTTTAAGGCGAGTGAGAGTGTCCTTCATCCCAATGACCATTAAATCATATGAGTCAGAAAGGTGTTTGACAAAGGAATTTCTAGAGGCTAGACGATGGTATAGTTTTAGACGGTGTCTGTTTACTAAGAACTAGGTATGATTCTCATCTATTTTAACTAATCTAACTGTTCCATTGTCGAACACTCCGTCCACTTGGTATGGCCCCATCCAGCGAGTGTAAATCTTGCCTTTGAAATCCTTAAATCGTGAATCGTAAAGTAATGCCCAATCTCCCCACATGAAACACCTTACTTTTTGATAAATTTATCATGCCACTTCATTCTCTCTTGTTGAACAGCAGTGGTCTTCTGGACAGCTACTAACTGAATCTTGTCCAACTCATTCAGCTGTTCTAGTCGGTGTTTCTGTTCTTTTGATGGGTCTAGGACTACTTCTAGAGTTGTCATGAGTGTACTAATCTCAAATTAATCGAAACAAGGGGATTTTCCCATAGACTAACTCAAATGGTGAAAACCCAGTTGTGTTTTTCCATGTTGTTCTATATGCCCATAATGCTTCAGGGAGCCTTTTGGACCAATCCTTCCTATTTTCTTTTTACTGTTTTTGTGAGAATGGTTTTTATTACTTTGTTTGTGCTTTCTACTTTCCCGTTCGCCTGGGGGTGATAGGGGTTGTCACTCTATGTTTTACCCCATATTTCGATTAGTTTTCCTATCATGTGAGATGTGAACCGTGATCCTCCATCCGACACAATTTCCCTTGGAGTATCGTATCGGGCAAAGATTTCTTAAAAAAGAAAGTCTACCACTACTTGTTTTGTTTCTCTTGTGACCGCTCTGGCTTCCACCCATTTAGTTACATATGTTGGAAAATGTTTAACAGTAGCGATGCTTGTCATTGATGGAAAGTACAACAACGATGATGGCTTGAGTAATACAACGATGACGTTAAAGGCAGTTGGATATTCAGAAGAGCGACAATGTAATTCAGGGCAAACAAAATATAAGTTCAGTTTGATAAAATGTTTGAAGGCCCGAGAATCATTTATCATTGGATCTCATTCAAAATTCCAAAAAGAACGAGGGCCGCCGATTCGAATGAATACAAGAAGAGGGCACTAAAAAGAAGGACAGATCTCAGACATTATATCCAAGCACAGGACCCGACCACCGTTGATCAAGGATAACTGCACTTATCCTTAAAGAACAAGGAGAAGCTGGTGTAATCGGCCACATGCTAAATCGCGATTCTATCTGAAACGCCGATCAAGATTTGATCTCGGACCGCTTATTCCAAACTTCCAATGGAGGCATCGTGGATCGAGAGTTGGACATGACAAAGCACCTTTGACATCAAGAATCTTGATTTCTCACGATATGAAATCACGATGCAATCTGGGCCATCAGATCAAGCTTTGATCCGGACCATTGATTCCAGTCAATGAAGAGGCATCAGGGATCGAGAGTTGTACATGACAAATATTATTGACATCGGGAACCCCGATTTCACGATATATGTGATATCACATTCAATCGCAGCCCATTGAATTGAGAGGGAATGACCGACCGCTGATTTAACTCCCCATCGAAGCTTCGTAGATCGAGACTTGAAGGTGTCGAGAACCCACATGGCTGGCGGCAAAATTGGCGAAGATTCGGGGCCGTGAGGATCCGGGAAAGCACGGCGACCAATAGTCGCTAGGATATGGTGAAGCCGCAACGAGATGTGACAATCGTGGGACCGCTGGATCAAGAGGACGATGGCGAAGATCGTATACCATAAAGCTCCATCCGGTAGTTTCGCATCGCAACTTAGAGTTACGCAGAACCTCCATCTAAGGAACAAATAGATGCAGATCACGATTTAATCGCGGACCGCTGATCAAGAGGATGTGTGGCAAAAGATCGTAGCACCATAAAGCTCCATCCGGAGTTTCTCGCTTCATCGAACTTGGATTTACGAAAGCACTTCCATCTAAGGATCACGAGATGCGAGATCGCCTGAAAAGATCCCGCCATCGCCATCAATACACCAAAAGATGTGGACCGCTGATCCGAAGCTCCATCTCGAAGTCTCGCCTATCACAACTTGAAGTGACAAGAACCTCCAACTAATGAACAACGAGATGCGAATTCACGAAGATATCTGGACCATTGATTCATCAAGATCATGAACCGCCGATCAGGGTCGATGAATATCAAAAGTTCGCAAAATACTTATTACCAATACCGCGGGTCACCGTGTGATCGTCGGAGGATATGAAGAGTCTCCAAGCTTCGCCTTCCAGTGAAGGAAGACTATTCTAGAAGGGATTGACAGATGGATAAACGTGGAAGCCCAGAATCGAAATCGCAGAAGGTGAGCTCGATCGCCATGGTGAAGATGAAGAGCGCTTCAACCGCCAGAGAGGTTGAGTAACATCAAAGATAACATCCAGCTGATACTAAACGCGGGAAAACGACAAGAGAATCAAGATTCATGATGATGATCACGCAGAGAATTCAAGAGGTGGAGGAGATTGGCTCAGTATGATCATGCAGAGGAATGGAAAACATTACATGCAAATATGCACGTACAGGCATATACACCCGCATAAAAGAAGCAGGATGGGTTGTTGTTGGTTGTTGGAGTTTGTTGTGATCAGAAATGTGAAGGGATCTAGTGTGTGAAGAAGAAGGAGAGTAAAGCCTGAATTGAACAAAAGAGGATCTATGCAGTGAATGGGTATGGCGACGTGAGATTGCAAAGGAAGAATAACCGCATGTTGAAAGCGAGGTGCGGTGAAGGCAAAGAGGCAAATGAGTAACGTAAATGCGCGAGAATAGTGATGAGTTTCGTAAGCCATTGTTGAACATTATATCACCGTAATAAGTTTGAGTAATACTTAATCGTAATATTTCAGTGGTGGTTGGGAGGTGCTAGGAGGATCATATCCTCATAGGTTCAAGTGGGTGCTTGAACACGTGGAGTTGGTGCTCTTCTAGTTGGTGCTAGAGAAACCAGAGAGTTGGTGCTAGAGAAAACAAAGAGTTGGTGCTCTCACTAAGTTGCAGCCTGCAAAGCCGAGGTTGTAGCCTCATTATGAGTTGGTGCTCATATGTATGATAATGTAAAGAATGTAATTGGCACTTATCATATAAAAGAAAAAGAGGTTTTTACCCTCGTGATGGGTTTCTAAAATATTTGTCCGTGGTTTCTCATATATGTGACTGATGCCAAATGTAACTGTTTAGTTCTTCGCATTAGTGTGATCATCATTCTCGAAGCTTCGAAGAGTTTTTAAAGAAACATAATTGTTTAAGCTCGCGAATAATCGCTTTCACCCCTCTCAGCTTGTCCAACAATTGGTATCGTGAGCCGCCCCTTTATCTAAGGGTAGATCCTAGGAGCTTCTTAAACATGTCAAGCCATGAAGGAAATTCAACCAATAAGGCCCTCGTTTCAATGGAACAAACTTTACCTTCCGAAAGTTAGAATGAGAAACCACATAATGGCTTTCTTTGTGGGTGCATATGTCCGATGTGGTAGAGATTGTCATGTAAAGCCAATTGTGCTAGCTAATAAGGATGACAAACTAGAATTTATCTTCAACGCTAAGGCTATGAATAATATCTTGAGTGGGCTTGCGTAATAATTTGTGAAAGTTATGCACCTAGAACCGCCAAATAAATGTGGGACAAACTCATTAACGCTATGAGGGTAATGAGAAGGTAAGGATGCAAAGCTTCAAACCTACGTATCACGGCTTGAACAAGATGAAGGAAGATGAAATTGTTGGAAAATACTTTCTCAGAGTAGAAGAGTCGGTAAATGCAATGAAGGCACTTGGTGAAACAATTGGGGAACCTTCTTTAGTTCAGAAAATCTTGATATCTCTCCCATATAGGTTCAACCCCAAGGTCTCTACTATAGAACTTAATGATCTGAAAAAACCTTGCAAATTATCCTCAACTCTCTAACATTGACTCCATATGAAATACGAGAATAGTTAAAGATAAACCCACCTCCAAAGAAGCATCATTTAAAGTAGACAAGAATGAGATTCGAGCCGATGAAATTGAAGAAAAATTTGTAAAGAGATTGAAGAAGGGATCATGGTAAATACAGCTAGTAAGTTGCCTTTCAAATGTTTTAACCATGGTAGGATAGGTCATTTTTCAAACAAATACCCCACAAAGGAAAAGATCGACGACTTGTGATGATGAGGAGAAATACAAACACATAAATTTCTTTAAAGAGAATAACTTTAAGAAGAAAAGTCTTTGTGCAAACAATGATGATGATCCTTCAGATGAAGAGGATAATGATTCATCTATTGAAGATAAAATAAATGAATTCACACTTATGGCCAAAGAGAATTATGATAATCAAAGAACAGGCAGTAATGAGGATGATGAAGAAGATGTGGTTGACATGGAAGGAGAACTGATCAGTGCATTAGAAGAGATTGACAGACTAAGAATCAAGAACAAAAAGCAAAGACAATTGTTAAAACAGTTCGAGAAAGACAGTAAAGAACCTGATGAAGACCTTGTCCTACTAAAAGTAGAATTGGAAGAGGCAAAGAAAATCGAAGAGATTCTGAAACAACAACTATCAGAAAAGAAGGAAAGATGTGAATCATTAGAACAAGAAGTAGTGAAAACAAGGAAAGAAATGGAGAAATTTCAAGCCTTGTATAATCAGAATCTGTCAAGTATCAAACCCTCAGAAGGATTAACCACCATTTTGAATCAGCAAAGGAATCCCAAGCTGAAAATTGGTTTGGGGTATGAAGAGGGATCAAGCAGTGGGAAGCCAGGAATTGAAGAACCTATCAAGTTTGTCAAAAGCACAACCAATGACGATAACAAAACTGCAGAAACAAAGGAAGACAATCAGCCACCCAAGACGAGTAAAGGAAAAGGTGCCAGGATTGAATCTGAAGAACGAAGAAACAATGCTGCCTCTGCTGAAAGATGTCATCATCAAGAGAGAAATCGATTTGCTCAAAGAAGACATCCATTTTCCAGGTACAAAGAATTTTTCTATGGCTATTGTTTCTATTTTTCTAACTTCGGTCACAAAGCTGTAAATTGTTCCTTAAGACCTAGAAATGAGCAATTAAGATTTCAAAGGAATAAATACTTCCCACAACAAAGAATGATACAGTCAGGTAATAATCCTTCACAGACGAAAAATTTCCAAATTAAGTCTGGACACATACAACTAAGGAGGGCAATGAAAAATCAACAGTCAATAAGTAGGCAACACTACAACAATAAGTTTGAATTATTGAATAATGAGGTTGAATGCTACACTTGTCACAACTTTGGACATAAATCTATTGACTGTCGGTTAAGGAACTATGAACCAGATTCGAAATCTCCTGTTGAAAATGTCAAGTTTTCGAAGAAGAAGGCAAGTAACAAGTGTGGATTAGTATTATCTACTCAAAGAAAAACGAAACCTTGGTATATAGACAGTGGTTGCTCCAAACACATGTCGGGAGACAAAGGCAAGTTTCTATCACTAAGTGAAAGTAAATCAGGAACTGTAACCTTTGGAAATGATGCTCCAGGGAAAATAAAAGGAAAAGGGATGGCGAGCTTAAGTAATGGAAAAGGAAAAGCCCAAGATGTTCTACTTGTGGATGGGCTGAAACATAATTTGCTCAGTGTAATTCAAATGTGTGACAGAGGATGCGAGGTTTTGTTCATGTCCAAGGATTGTAAGATAAAGTCTATAAACTCAGGACAAGTAGTGGCCAAAGGCATAAGGACAGAAAATAATGTGTATGTGCTAAAAGAAAATAGAGAAGAATGTCATCTAAGAAAACATGATGAAAGATGGTTATGGCATAGGAGACTTGGACATCTAAACTTTGAC
>SNQJ01S0204275.1:4779-16273 GCA_010110895.2 Picea sitchensis
CTGATGCTCTTTACTTTTACTATCCATCTTCTATATATTGTTGATGATCACTTGAAGAAAGATTAATAATGTTTTGATAGACTTAAAATTGTTTAAGCTCAATTACAACTGATTCACCCCCCCCTCTCAGTTGTCTTAGTAGATTCAACAAGAAGCCATTGCTTGGGCTCAATACTTAGATTTGGTTTATTCACAATATGGCACTTTGTATGAGTTGATCCCAAATGCTACCTGCTCCACTACCGATCTATCGAAACCTTCATCCACATCACATGCATATGGAGTTATCAGCTTCGTCAAAATCCAATCCACTTCCCAATCGACTGGAAAGACAAATCGATTTGCTTCAGCACCCACTCCCAGTTCGACCTCACTCTCCTCTACCTCCCCTCAAACTCAAATCTCTGAGGTGAATGTAGTTCAATATTCCCCTTCACAACAATCCAAAGGTAAGAACAAGAAAAAAAATAAACCAAAAAAGAATAATAAAAATGAACAACCCAAAACCCAAACCCAAACACCTTCTACCGAAAATAAATCACAGTGAAAACTGAAGTTCCCTTGTCTCATTTGTGGTGACGATCACTACACTCAAGACTGTCCACATCGTGATGAAGTGGACAAAATTTTTAAGGGAAATTCCCAACCCATTGTGCTTACTCAGCCTTTTCCACAACAAAAATCCATGGTTGTTCAAACCCCCTCTCCTGGGGGCAGTTCTAGCCATCCTCATGATGAGGCCTCAACAAGTTCCCATATCTATATGTTTAATGGGATTTATTTAACCACTTTCTCTATGACATACGACACACCAACTAAACCTGGCAAAGAAAAGATCACTAACAGTTCTTTACCGGATCCATCACCATCCTCCATTATTCCTCCATCTTGATCAATTCTTATAGAGAAACCTTCGTTCGACTCTATATTATTCCCTCTCAAGAGAACCATCCGTAAATATACTTTTAATCCCAGTTCAAGAGCAGCCCAAAACTACAACATTGTTGAAGATTTGGCTCAGGCTCTGTGTGCTATGTCTACATTGGAAGTTCTATAGAATTTCCCAAGTCAATGTAGAACACTCTTGGCTGTTATTAGTGCTTTTGATCTTGAGTTGTTCAATAATATCACCTTTAACCTAGATAATTATAATTCTCGACTCTCTCACCAACTAGCTTTCTAAATTGATGTTGTTGTTCATAATCAACAAATCCACTGAACTATATTGGATGAGAGAGTCTCCACTTGTGTCATGTATTTGGCTTGTTGGAAAATCTTGAAATCACCCACACTTAACAAATCCCCTACAATGTTATGCACATTTGATGGGCGAGGTTTTCATCCTCATGGATTTTTGCGGTCCTTAGCCGTTTAGTTGTGCGGAAAAACCATCTCTGTTGACATCGAGGTGGTCAATGCTCCCCTCGATTACAAATTGTTACTTGGAAGAAGTTGGTTTTACACTATGAATACCATCTCTTCATTGATGTTTCTATGTGTGCAATTACCTCATCAAGGCAAAATTGTCACTATCGATCAACTAGATTTATGTACACCCAATGCTTGCGCTCCCGCTACCAACAATATTCATTTCTTGGGAGATCATAAGATCACATATGAAAGTGTTGGTGTTGGCTTGCTTAAATATTCTAGCCTTATTGGTACCTTCCCTACACCACTTCCACCTACCACACATCATATTTCCACTGTCAATATGATTTTGACTACGACTTATCAATCTTTGGAATCATATGACCCTTGGATTGTACCTAGTCCTCTGGAATTCGATGCACTAGGTGATGCCATGCCACTTAGTCTAGCTAAGGCATCATATGCTACTATCCAATCTGCCTCTCCTTCCTCAGATAACCAACATCTATTGGCACCCGACACCTACTCGATGCCATCTTGGTTGAATCCCTTGTCTTTCATTTTTGACTACATTTCCCAAATTTTTCCTTTCGACGAATCTATCATGGAAATGCTTATAATTGATGAAGTACCTTGGGATAATAACCACCATCGCTCTTATTTTCTTCCACCTATGGAAGAAATCCAGAAAGATATACACTCTATCTACCCCCCCCGATGTTGTTGATTCTCCACAATCTCGAATACTTACCCAAAATACTCTTTTTGAGGGTAATCTCGACAACATTTATACCATGGTCGTTATTGATATTTCAATCAAAGAGGGTGTCATGGAAAATATTAATCTCGGTGTGAACTGTTCACCTGAGGAGGTGGTTTCTTATACTTCCTTATTCAAATAATTCCGTGATGTCTTTTCTTGGAGCTACGAGGAAATTCTAGGGATCGACCTGTCAATCATTGTGCATGAATTAAAACTTACCCAGGTGTTAAACCCATTCGACAGAAACTCCACCTGGTTCACCCTAATAAAACTGTTGCTATAAAGGAAGAAGTTGAGAAATTATTGAAATCTGGCTTCATCTATCCTGTCCCCTTGACAGAATGGGTTTCTAACATTGTTCCGGTCACTAAGAAACAAGGGACCATTCGTGTTTGCATTGATTACATGGATCTCAATAAGGCTTGTCCAAAAGACAATTACCCTACACCTTTTATCAACCAGATTATTGATAATTGCATTGGTAGTGTGATTTTCTCTTTCATGGATGGATTCTCAGGGTACAACTAGATTGATATTTTACCCGCTGATCAGCATAAGACAACCTTCATCTTCCCATGGGGAACGTTCGCCTATTGGAAACTAGCGTTTGGCCTAAAAAACATTGGTGCTACATTTCAGCGGGCCATGTCATACATTTTCCATGATATCAAACATATTGTAGAACCTTACCTTGACGATTTACCTACCCACTCATATAGTCGATCAGACCATATTGGTCATCTATGGGCTATTTTTCTTCGATGTCGATTCTACCGTATTCTTTTGAACCCACATAAGTGTATCTTTGATGTTGAATTAGGTCAACTCCTTGGCTTCGTTGTCTCCAAATACGAGATTCGGGTGGATCCCTTAAAAATTAAATCTATTCTTTCTTTACCTCCACCTAATAACTTGACACAACTCCAAATTTTGTAGGGGAAAACAAACTTTTTTTGTCGTTTCATGTGTAACTACGCTGAGATTACTAAAGGATTTATGTGATTGTTGCAGAAAAACACTCCTTTCATCTAGGATGACACTGCTCAATGATCTTTTGATGCTCTTAATCACACATTGACCAATGCACCTTTGTTGCATCCTTCGGATTACGAAGGACTATATCCTCTACTTAGCAGCTTCTACTTCCACTATTGGTGTGGTTTTAGTTCAAGAGGACCCCAACAGTGAATAACATGTGATATATTATATGAGCAAAGTTCTATATGGTCCCGAACTCCGATATTCACATGTTGAGAAGTTGGCTATGGAAGCCATCATCACTGTCCAAATATTTCGCCACTACATCTTGCTACGCACCACCACCGTTATTGCGGACTCAAACCCCATGTATCATATTTTGACATGTCAATTTCTTGGGGGGAAATATTCCAAATGGATCTTCATCCTTCAGGAATTTGATCTTGAATTTGCTAAGTCCAAAGCTAAGAAATCATTGGTGTTTGCGGAACTTATCTGCGAACTTACCATACCGATGAATATACTGAGCCCAAAGATTCTCTCCCCGAAGAAACTTTGTTCCTCATCATCACATCTGATCCTTGGTATGGATATATCCTCCTTTATCTCCAAACCCAATTTTTTCATCCCGATATCTCTCGTGAAGAATGTTGATGTATTCGTCACCATTCTCGACGCTACCTTATCATCGATGACACTTTGTATCTTTGTGTTATTGATACTATCCACCGATGATTTTTGACTCATGAAGAGGCTGAATGTGTTCTAAATGACTGCCACCTTGGAGCATGTGGTGGTCACCTTTCTGGGATGGGTACAATTCAAAAAATTGTACGTGTCGACTACGTTTGGCCCTCAATTTTCAAAGATTGTATTGAGGCAGTCAAAAAATTCCCACCCTGCCAAGTTTTTCACAAAAAAGAACACACCCGCCTACTTCGATGCATCCCATTATTTCCATCGACCCCTTTGCCAATTGGGGTATTGATTTCATGCAATGTAATCCCACCTCAGTCGAGGGGCACGGTTATATAATCATCGTCATCGATTACTTTACAAAATGGGCTGAGGCTATTCCTACCTTTTCAAATGATGGTTGTACTGCAACTCTTTTCTTTTTTAACCACATCATAACTCATTTTGGTGTTCCACACACCATTATCACTTACCATGGTTCAAACTTTTAGAACCATATTATGAGTGATTTGCATGCCAAGTTTGGTTTCTCCATGAAAAATCATCCCCTTACTATCCTCAGGCTAATGGACAAGTTGAAGATATCAACAAGGTCCTTAAAAATATTATTCAACATATGGTAGGGGAAAACAAGACATCTTGGCATTTACAACTTTTCTCCGCTCTCTGGGCTTATCATACCTCAGTGAAAACTACTACTGGATTCACTCCTTTCCAGTTAGTATATGGCATATAAGCTATTTTACCAATCGAGTGCGATATTCCCTCGTTCAAACTTAAAGTAGAACTCCTACCCCATACTTCTACTGAAGAAGAATGTTTCTTACATCTGACCAGGCTAGATGAAACATGTCGCGATGCTTCTCTCGTTAGAGAGATGTATCAAAAGCGGATCAAGAATCAATACAATAAATCCATCCACCCTCGGACTTTGGCAGAAGGATACCTAGTCCTCGTCTATGACCAGGCTCATGATAAGATAGGGACATGAAATTTAGAACCCCTGTGGCATGGTACTTACATCGTGAAACATGTCTTACACAAAGGCACCTATGAGTTAGTCGACTATGACAAAATTTCCCTGGGTGAGCCCCAGAATGGGATTTGCCTTAAGAATTACTATGCTTAGATTATCTAGCATGTGTGCTTTGTACACTATTTTATTTTTAGTTTGGTGTGTCTTTTTATTTTCCATGCTCGAGTTTTTTCCTTGGCCGCTTATACCATGTCTTGTGTTTTCATGCGCAGATGACATATTCCTTTCCTATCTTTGTCGGGTTTGAGGATGGCGCTAATCAACACACCCAGAATGTTTCTTTTGTAGCTTGGGTCTTTTACCACTCTGATGAGTTGGTGATTTCAAGAGGTATTTTTTTAGGATCAACAATTAACAACATGGCAGAATATCATGCTGTCATCGAACTTTTAACCAAAACCTCCTCCCTAGGTGTTTCTCATATGATCATGAACCTAGAATCTCAACTCATGGTCTATCAACTAAATCAAATCTACATTATTTTCAATCCTATCCTGCTACGTATCCACCTACGATTTTTTCACCTTGAACGAATGTTTGTTTTTATTGAATACAAACACATTCCAAGAGAACTCAATACCATTTCAGATTCATTAGCCAATTACATCATGGATCGGTATCTCACACACATATAAGGTTTGATTAAGGAAATAAATCATACATCACATGTAAATTAAAACACATCACATTAAAAACATTATTCGGCACTGTAAAAAATCGGATATATGTATATATATATATATATTGTGTGATGAAAAAGTTTGGTTACATCAAAAAGTACATAGAAGGGAAAAATATTGTCTCTTCACACCCATAAACATCGTCATATAGACTTTACAATCATCAGGAAGACTCTAATCTTCTTGCATCACATTGTGCTCTGAGTATCACATCACTGCATGGGCTACTCACCTTAGTAAAGAGTTAACACTCTCAAGCACTCCCACGGTGTGTCTCTATAGATGTAGGGGCACCTCCTGCCTCCTAAGAGGAGGGATACCCATCGTGAGGTCTTGAAGGTTTGTTTCAAACTCCTGAAGACCTCCTGTTGCTACCCCTTTATCTACCATAATATGAGAGTCCCCATGATGCCCCAATGTCGATATCTTCACTGGACATGTTGTTCCCTTGTCTGCATGATGAAATGATACATCTGTTAGAAACTCTTCTACGTACCCAAGAAAATAATATAATTTTTAAAATAAAAAAAAACTTGATAATATTTTTTGGTTTCCTACCTAACATGTCCCAGTACACCCCCTCTGGTAGAACTAGGTCCATGCTCCCCCAGAAATCCACTCCAGCGTATGGGAAGTCTTCTATCATGATCAATTGGCATCTCATCCAAGTGAAAAAATTACCGGTGAACCTAAATTCTGACTCTGATCCTAGCCTCGGAGAAATACTAGTCCATCGCTCCATATGTGGTTCTCCCACCGGACGTACTGCTAATGCAATATAAGGTTTCATCTGAGGAATGCATTCTAGGAAGAATGAAACCAATAAATAACCGTATCCGAACTTCTTTTGTTTCCCTACTCTGCATCTCGTAATCTGTTCCTTCACATTCTGAAGGAATCCTGCACTCCAGTTAAACAGTGTTGGCTCTAGACACTGTAAACCATAGGCCACCTATGATATTGAAACTAAGTGTGAGCTAGTACTTCCTGCTATACTTGTAATGGAAAATATAATGGACCAAAGAGGTAGATCCCTAATGTCTTTGATCGCAATTCTACCTCCTGCTAATCTCGATCCTAGGACACAATGGTTTGATAGGTACTTGTCTACATGCGTGGGAAATGCCCTCTGTCCAAATAAAATGATGGGGACCCCTCTCTTTGAGAGGCTGGTCAAGAAGTACACATATTCCAACCTAATGGTAAGAAGCTACATTCCAATTTGGAACCCTTTCTCCTCAACGTTCCATAGCCCGATCATATACTCGAGAAGAAGAATCTCTTTCTTCATCTTTTGCATATTGAAATACTTGAGGAGACCACAATTCCTCAACATGGCTCTTGATTGGGGACTTTTCAAGGAAACCACATCATCGAGCTCATTCTCTCTTTCTTTCCACTCTATCATGACTTTTTCTGAATTCACCTACAATCATCAACAATAAAAAGTCTTTAGTCATGCTATTTTGACAATTTTTGGGAAATTAAAAACTTGAAAAATATCTGTTTCTCTACATAGCATGCCAACACCCCCTTTACACTCATATCAGTGTGCCAACTCTCCCTTAAGAAGCTCACCAGGGCACTTTCAATTTTTTATAACACCCCTGTTACCCTTTTGGAGGAGCATTGGTGTTTTTGGCCATTTTTTCTTGCGCATTTCGGGCAGCGCCCCTATCATTCCCATATCATAGTGTTGGTGCATAGTTACCAAGCTTGCAGGGGCATTGAAAAAATTGAGCAACACTCCCCTTCGAATTCTAGAGGAGCGTCGAGCCCTTTTGGGTGCTTGAGACCTCCCAGGGCATCTTTTTTAAGACTCAATCATTGCCTAAAAACAAAATGTAAACCATACAAATTGAGGGAAAGAGAAAGAGAACCAACCTGGTCCAGACGATGACAGAAATAGTTGACCATAGCTCCGGCACCGATGAAAGCAAGAATCACCCTCCAAATCTCAATTTCTCCACTGCTACAAATATTTACACAAATGAGATGGTAAAAGAATTTTTTACCCCATTTTACTATTATAAACTTCATTTTTTCTTAAGACATATTTATTTTGGGTTTTGATAAATATTTTGGAGGCCTTATTAATACGCTGGCATGTAGTTTTGACATTATTGGTAGGCTTCAGAGAAGTTTTGTTCGATTTTCATCTTGTCACATTAATGAACATAGTCTTAGTTCGTTCTCACGCTCAAAAAAACATAAGAATGCACCGAATAAACTTTTATTTCTTTTTCGGACTCGTATGGATAAACGAAAAAGGAACCCCCTGGAGTCATCTTTAAGCTCTTTTCAGACTCCCTAAACGTGAAAATATTGTTGAGTGATATTTCTTCCTCTCCCACTCGTTAAAAGGTTTGAAAGGGCGTCTTTCGAGTGATAATTTATCTCTTTTTTGGCCTCGCGAGACTAACATTATGAAAAAGGACAACACTGGAGTCGTCTTTATGTCATTTTCAGACTCTCTAAATATGAAAAACCACCCATATGGGACTGACCCCTTACTTCTTCCATATGGGACCGTACCCTTACTTCTTCCAGTTCGTTAAACAAAGGAAAAGGGACTTGCCGAAGGTGAGTTATATCGAGCATGTGTTACCCTCCTCGAGCTCATTAAATCAAAAAGAGGTACTCGTCTATCTGGATGGGGGAAAAATTGAAAGAAGAAAGCCAAGAAGTTTTTTGAGAACATCAGCAGTCACCCTTATAGTCGCCCTTGAACATGACACTTTGTATTTGCATGCATTTTAATCCGCTAAACCTCTGCACTGAACCAGTCCTCTGAGTTTTCCTACTCCTTTGGGTCACCCGATGAAAGTCACAGTATCCATTGTTGTTGAAATTACTAAGACAACTGAGAGGTGGGGTGAATCAGTTGTTACTTTGCTTAAACAATAATAAATCTATTAAACCATTCTTAAATTTTCTTCAAATGACCATCAATATTACACAACATATAGATGATATAAATAATGATCATCAGTCACACATAAGATATACACAGAGACAGATTTTCATGAGGAAACCCATAAAGGGAGAAAACCTCTTCTTCTTTGAAATGATAGGTAGTATTTTAAGTTTTGTACATCATCTATAATTGAGCACCAACTCAATGTGAGGCTACTACCTCTCTCTCTGTTTTACAAGCTCCAACTTGTTTGAGAGCACCGACTCTCTGGTTTCTCTAGCACCCACTAGAGGAAGCCTTGACTCCTTAATGTTCCAAGCACAAGCTGGATGGAAGCACCAACTTCCAATTGTGAGAATCAACACGTATAATTGAGAACACTTGTTCTCCCTTGCACCACCCGCCACCTTGGTTTACGTGAACATGACCCGGATAGAGCTACAACTCCACGTGTTCAAGAGATCCCACTTGAACCTCTAAGGACAATAATACTCCTCCTAGCACCCAACCACCCCAGAATATTAAATGAATGATTAAACAATAAACTACACGGAGATAAAATCGATTCTTACATTTTTCTTCTCACGTTACGTGAAATCGGTCTTCTTAGCGTTACGCAATTCTCTTCCTTTATGCGTTACGCAATTACTTTCTGGTAAATCTGGTCTTCTTCTAACTGTTCTGCAATTCTTCTCTTCCTTTGTCTGTTCTGCAATTCTGCTCTGCTTCAACTTGTTCTATCATTTTGCTTTTCTTCAAGTCTATTCCTCATCTGTTACTCTTCTCTGAGTTTTATCTCACACTACGCATATTTTCAGTCTCACACTGCGCATCTTGTGATTTTCCCTTTCTTACAATTTAATTCATTTTTCGTCCAGAACGACCAACCATGCACAGTCTGTATCTTTTTATTTTATGCACCACACCCACAACATTTACACTTTGAATCTTCTTAGGCAAAAGAAAACCGTCTAAGAAACTGAAATGCCAACCGGTCAAGAATCATGAATCAGTTTAGCTAACAGATTTGTAACTGATCAATTAACTATGAGATGGAACAGTAGCCCTCCAATCATATTCAAACTCACTTGAACCATTGGATTAAGAATAAAGAATCTTGTTCCTATTTCGCCATTTCATAATTCAACATTTCGAGATCCCTGTGGTGAAGCTTAGCACCTCTAGCTTCTTCCTCCATCTTCCATCGATGTGCCTAATGGCTGTGACCACGCTCTTATGCATAAAGTGATTTCGCAATTTCGCATTTTGTGAATCTAGAGATGAGGTATCTCGAATCTCCAAGTCGCAATCCTCGAAACCATGAAATGGTACTTATTTGAACTAACTCCTTCCCTTCTCATGACCACCAGCGGTGACCATAGGCTGTGCCAAAAGGCGCTTCATATTTCGCAAGTTTATAAACTTCATCGAGTCTGATCAACAGTTGAAATATCCATAGATCCGATGGTCCAGATCTTATCATGATCTCACATCTTGCGAGTTTCCACACCATGCTCCGTTGACTCCAAGTCATTGAAATTCCAATCTCTTGCCACTTGTCCTATGATTCAACGCTCCATATCTGATCTTGATTCAATGGCTCAGATCATATCGCGATTTTGGAATTCTTGTTGCAAAGTGTTTTGACACTCCAACTTTCAGTATTTGAAACCCCGAAATGGGGTTGGATCTACGGTCCACATCAAACCTTGATTTGACGGCTCAGATCATTTTGCTATTTCGCATTTCATGATTTCAGCATTCCTGTGGTATTGTTTCTTGCCTCTCCAAGTCACGATTCATGAAACCCTGAAATGGTGTGGGATCAACGGTCCCCATCAAACCTTGATTTGAGGGCTCAGATCATTTCGCTATTTCACATTTCGCGATTTCTACATTCTTGTGGTATTGTTTCTTGCCTCTCCAAGTCGCGATTTGCGAAACCCCGAAATGGATTCTTTGACATGCTCTGATCCTCTGCCATGCGTCCCTCAATGGTCAAGATTTTATCGAGACTTCACAAATCTATGAGCCTTCATTGTGCCTAATCAATGGTCCATATTTGTCCTCGATCTAACGGTTGAGATTATTTCATGATTTCACATATCACGAGTTCGAGAGGTGAAAGGCTGGAGCATTTCATACCTTTGACTTTCCAGTCAGTGAAATGATGATCTGTGTCAACGTTTCCTGCCCGTAGATGGACGATCCTCCTTCTTTCAGGATTTTGTATACCCACTTCTCCTTGCACTTTAATGAATGTGTAGGTTCTCCTTGATCCAACGATGGTCAAAACTTATGCTCAGATATGACGCTTGTGATCTGTCCTCCTCTTATGCGCATTCTTCTTGTCTACAATCAGATCTAACGATCCTCCTTCTTTCAGGAATTTAAATGGGATCCAATGATCACTGACGCTTCTCCTCCTGAGCTTAGGCACTGTGATCGACTCTACACTAATTACTTTTGAGCTTACTTTGTTCCTATTTTTCATCGATGCTTACTCTGATCTTGTCATCAATGACCTGCCTACAATCCTTTGCACGTTTGTTGCCTTCTTTGCTGCAGTACTTGCCATCAATGACAAGCATACACTGTCTGTAAAACATGCCAACAATTGCATTATCTTGTTTTGTTTCATGTCATGTTTATGTTGTCATGCCTCAGTGTTCAAGGGAAGTATCTTCCTCGAGAGTCAACCATCACAAATTTCATGTTTCAATACCCATGTCAGTCCATGTTCTTTTGATCCACCAATTACATCTCTGTGTCAATTTCACATCATTGATGGGGGATACATCAAGTCCCTCCTTCGACGAGTTTGTTAATGTCGACTTCAACACGTTATCTGGGAACTAGAATTAGAAACCAATTAGTACCTTGGGACCTGCATGCCTCAATGGCAGGCCTCCTTATGTTCGACATTAGATTTACATTATTGAACTCTGATCGGATGATTCCACAGATGTTCGACTTCAGCTCATCCATTCACATTCGTTGGAATGTACTAGAGTACATTGGGAATCATTGACATCAATGGTGATTCCCCTCGT
>SNQJ01S0204277.1:2035-14211 GCA_010110895.2 Picea sitchensis
CTATCCTCCCCACCCAAGTTCAATTCCCGCAATTGACATGTTGAGCTCTTTATGAGTATATTGTTGTAATGGCTTCAAGCCCAGTTGTTGATTGGCCTTGTGTCTAGAAGATTATAGGGTTTACCCTGAGTACAATCCTCAAAATGAGGGGAAGTACTCGAGGGTTTTCCCCGTGCTTTATAACCTGGAAAAAATATATATATATATATTGAGAGAGAGAGAGAGAACATAAAAAATTTATTTTCAAATTATACAATTTTACTAATATAACCTCTATGAGTAATAAAAATATATAATTTAATTTATACTCACCATTTATATCATATTCGATGTAATAAAATATGAGTGTGGGCACGTAATGGACAACTCAAGGCGACTGGCCAACGAAGACGAGTCGCTCTCTTATTACCCTTCTAGTTCCAGCAAGCCATACCCAATGACCATTTCAAAGAATGAGCTTTAACTATTGTAGAGAACCTTTGAATCTCATCAAGTAAACCAATACATCGTAAATTTGAACAAGGCATTCCTTTAATTCTGAGAAATAAAGGAATTTTAACAAATTCCAAGGTGAATTTAGTTTCAATACTAATGGAAACGATATTCTTTCTATTCAACTAAATTTAATGGGCCAATCTGAACGAATTTGTTCACCATTCCTTGAAATTTGGCTAATTTCCAACTTAATGTTGGAATGTAGCCGAACACAGTGACTTAGCCTACAATGAAAGCATTAATCACCCTTGTAACTTCAAGGAGAGAACAATTTAGAATGGATGGCTAACATGATCTATAACCGCTATGTTTACTACCTAGCCCTCTCTATAAATTGCCCCATAGAAATAAAGAAGAGAACTTTGGGGGTGGTTGTTTCATAAGCTTTTGGAAGCCTTTGTTAGTTAGCTAACAGGGGAATGCTTGTATTCTAAGAGATATTCATTAAGACCAAAATCAAAGTTAACACAAGTCTCGAAAACTTACAACAGGATTTCACCCATATATCTTCTATGAAAATATGTTTATTTGTTGGAGAATCGTGCCTAGGAGTTCACATAGTCCTAATAAACCTACATAACATGGTTGAGAGGGCTTTCTTGTTGTACTAGTGTTCCAAGAGTAATAGTTGTCTAGAAAAAATCTCACACTTACAATAATGTTGATATCATGTCAAGGAATATTCTAAACAAAATTCCTTCCCATGTTGATTAGAAGAAGGCAAATATCTTTTGTTGAGGCATAACTTGGAGGTGTTAATCAGGAAGTGATTGAGTCTTATGTGTTTAAGATTTTTGTTGAATGTTATAAATTTGGCAATTCTAGAAGACTACAATGTAATACTACATGTTAATTTTTGTGTTCATTCTTATGTAAGGTTATTGGCCTACAGTAGCAGTTCTTGTTATTACTCAACGAGGCCAAGAGTGTGATGTTTTGGACCTCATATTAGCATAGTAAAGAAAGTGATCGAAGCAAGAGAGATACCCACCTTTGGTAAAGTGCCAACAAATTTTGAGCTAGAGATGGCCCCATGAGCTCAAAGGCATGTGGAGACTTCTAATGAAACAATCTTACCAATAACCAATCAAGGGTAACAAGTAAGACCAACACTAATCACATGAGAACTTACACCATTGCAATATGCTCATGATTCATAGCTTGGACTCGATTTCAAGGTAAAATCCTTAAGATGAAAATACAGAATCACGTATGGATGAAAGTAATCTATAAACAATATGTAATCTACAAACAAACTACCCTCTAGTATACTTTTACTGGAAGTGACATCTATCTTGTTCTTGTGGTGAACCTTCTAAAGTTTGTATTTTACATTTTGATAGCTTTCTCTACTTTACTTTGTACCAATTTATATCCATTATTATATTTTACAAATGTGCATTTTTATGTTTTATAAATAGATTAGATTGCTGTTGTAATCAAGTATGTTCTTTATTACTTCCTACTTTAAAAAAGCATGGTGTAAGGCCATTATTGATCTAGGGATGTGATAGCCCCTCCTTCCCTAGTTGCTAATGAAACAATCTTACCAATAACCAACCAAGGGTAACAAGTAAGACCAACACTAATCACATGAGAACTTACACCATTGCAATATGCTCATGATTCATAGCTTGGACTCGACTTCAAGGTAAAATCCTTAAGATGAAAGTACAAAATCATGTTGGGTTAAAAGTAATCTATAAACAATATGTAATCTACAAACAAACTAACCTCTAGTATACTTTTACTGGAAGTGACATCTATCTTGTTCTTGTGGTGAACCTTGTAAACTTTGTATTTTACATTTTGAGAGCTTTCTCTACTTTACTTTCTACCAATTTATATCCATTATTAAATTTTACAAATGTGCATTTTTATGTTTTATAAATAGATTATATTGCTCTTGTAATCAAGTATGTTTTATATCACTTCCTATTTTAAAAAAGCATGGTGTTAGGTCGTTATTGATCTAGGGATGGGATAGCCCCTCCTTCCTTAGTTGTGAGTACATTGCTTCATCTGTTGCCCACAAATGCCAAACCATTCGTTTAATATATCAAAAGACACAATTCTCTAGCAACTTTTAGTATCTAAAATATCTCTAGCTTGTAATGATTCTTTCTATTCAAACTTTGGAGATTCTCAAAGACAAAATATCAAACCTTAAAACTACAAATATGTACTTAAACTTTTCATCAATCACAATGAAAATGAATCACGAATACATAAGAGTAGTGTTGAAGATAATAAATCTACAAAATGCTACACATCTTCAAGCACAAACTAAAACACAATAGCTAAAATGCTACACCACATCTTCAAGCACAAAATAAAACATCATAGCTAATATTATCAGCACTTGAAAATATTAAGGGGCCTAACTATGCCATATCAATGATAAATAAAAATAAATGACTACAAGAAAGAGATGACCACAATAAAATAATTTAGGCAGATAATGCAATCTCAAGGAAAAGAAAAGAGCAACAATGGCCATTTCCTTCTAGTAGAAGAATGTAATATTTACCTTATGCAATGCAAAACATATACCATCAATCTCTATGATAATGTCACTTGGGACATCTGAGAAGATCCTGCAATATATTCCCAATCCAATACAAGCATTAGAATGTTTGGACTTGTCACATATTAAATTTATAAAAACTTAAAGATGAAAAATAATATATAGAAAAACTTGCTTTAAAACTATTGGTTAGGACTGTAAAAGGAACAAGCAGAAAGTATAATAAAAATTACTCCAACTAAAACTAGCTCAAACATGCAAACCAAAGTTCACTTTAAACTAAGTAATACCTTACCCGATGTGTGTTGAAGATGTTTTATTGTGCAAGGTGAATATGATAATGAATGTCAAAGAGGTGAACAAAATGCTTTAAGGGAGGGGAAGTTTTAGACCATGCCCAAATCCCTAAGTGGTTGATTCATTCCATATATGTACAAGGAAAAGGTTCGGTAACTCTAATCACAACTAAGATATCTAATAAACCAATCTCATAGAATAATTCAGCTAATATTTAATGTCAATATTATAAGGTTCTCTTTAGCAAAAGCAAAAGTAGCTAACCTAGCTCTCTAGTATTTCAGCTTTTGGCCTTCGAAATGCTAGATTACTTGTAATAACATCCATGTGAGTGAAAAGTACAAAACATGTGTGGTCCATATGCAGAGACTTGTTAACAATGTGCTCATTCAGCATCGAAATCCGAATCTGCTCACAAACAGCAAAAAATCAAGCAGATTTCGACAGATCTACTCAAAAACAGCGCCAAATCACATAGATCTAGTTTTGACAGAACCATTTTGGCTCTTCATTGATGATCCCTCGATCCATCTCTATTGGAAGCAATCCCTAGGTCTTCACACTCTCACAGACTCCATGGCTCTAACTAAGCTCTGATACCATATCACGAAAATTGAGCACATAAAGCAACGTAGAAGACTTGAAAGAGTTCTCTATATTGCATTATATTAAAATAAGAAGCGAAAGCTTTCTTGCTAGTCGAGTCAATCCACTTTATGAATGTGGGATAGACCAAGAAACACACTAAAGTGAAATAAAGCATAAAAGCATAAAATAACCTAAAGGCAAAATGACTTTATTAATGCCTATGGCTGATATCTAATTGACCATTATAATCTGGCATTTACGTTAACATTAATAACAAAGAGGAAAGAACTAATATAATGGGGTAGTAGAGGCTAATCAAGGATTTGATGAGAAAGTTCAAACCATTCGAAAATCCATAGAAAGAAGATCATGTTAAGGAATGTTAGGAAACTCAATTTAATCCCAAGGAGAAGATCCGCCAAATGGAAGATAATAATATAAAGACCGATACACCAACTTTTTTTGTGCACTTAATAAGATGAGTTTATAGTGGTGCCATTTGGGTTGACCAATTCACCAACATCTTCTGTGTGCTTAAAGAATAGTGTCTATGGCAAGTACTTGTACCTTTTCTTGTCTTATGACATTTTGATTTATTTTAGATCTAAGGGCATGAAGAAAACTTGTGCCTTGTGTTGCAAGTGATATGAAAGCATAAGTTGTATCGTAAGTTGAGCAAGTGTGAATTTTACCTAAAGCAAGTCCAATACTTGGGTCATATTATTTCTAAAGAGGATATTGCAATCAATCCTCATAAGATTGAAGTAATCACGAAGTGGCCTACTCCAAGGAATAGCAATCCTCATAAAATTGAAGTAATCATGAAGTGGCTCTCCAAGGAACACTTCTAATATTATATCTTTCATTGGCCTTGAAGACTACCGCAAAAGATTTATGGAGAGCTTTTCCAAAATTTCATATCCCATAACTTCCCTCCAGAAGAAGGGAAAGAAGATTGAATGGACATCGAAATGTCAAGGGAGGTTTTATCTTTTGAAGAAGTTGCTCATTAATGTCATATTTCGTAGACCCTACATCCAAGTGAAGACCTTGTTGTATGCATAGATGCATACATTGAAGGCMTTAGAGGGATTCTAATCCAAGGGAACCATGTGTAAATTTTTCAACCTAGGTGACTGTTGTCCTAATGTTCTCTCATTAAATAACTCAACAGATTTATTTAACAGCAGAAAATTAATTTTCTTAATATTGCATYARACACATAATAGCTGAAAAAATTAACTGTGGAAGTAAAAAAAATAMAACACATATGCAGGAATTTCTCCTTCGAATCAGTTTTTCATTCCTTTGATCAAAGCTTACAAGGTGACCTCTGCAACCTACTTAAACCAGCAACTCTACGATCACTAAAACACCTCAAACAGCAATGTATGACCTGTGAAAAGAGACTACAACTACAGCAGCACACCCTGCTGTATTTCTACCTTTCCTGGACAGCAAATCACTCTTTCATCCTCTCAATCACTGAAGCCCACTCCAACAATACACTACTGTATGGCCAGATGTGAAGGTGTATAGCCTGTGCATGAAGAAAAGACAGCTACAGCGGTGGTACAGACTGTACAGCCTACTGTACTTGCTGGTGTATTTAGCAGATATGCCCTTCTTCTCTTCCAGATGCACTCTTCCTTCCTCAAACTCTCTTGCTCTCTTCTCAGGTGTGTAAGATCTCTCCTATCTTGTCCTATTTATGCTTTGAGAGAGGATAATTAATCTCCTCAATCCTAGCTGCCACCTATCTCAATCTTGAGATGTACAACTAAGATTAAATCCTAATCTAAGTCACTGATGTTCTAGAACTTCTAGAACATTTCATTTAGATTCCTTTCTTCAAAACATTAGACTTTCACTTTTATTTTTTATTTTTCAAGTGAAATTACAAGATAGAATTAGTAATCGCCTTTCCAAAGTGGTCACCAAAGAAATGTCTCCAACCATTTCCCACACGTTCACACTGAACCTGTGCAAGAAGTTCCTGCTCAAGCTACATTTCGCAACACTGTGTTATCTATTATGAATCAAGAAAGACCAAGGATGATGAACTTAATTATCTGACATGTGACTTGGAACTAGTCGTTGTTCATGCCTTAATGTGGAGGTACCATCTTTTGGGCAAGAGATTTAAATAGGGAATCAATCGTGATAGCCCCAAATACTTGCTCACACAGCCACACCTTCATGCAACGCAAAGAGGCTGGCCTGGTGAGTATAAATTTGAGATCAAGCATATTAAAGGCAAGGAGAACAAAGTGGTTGATACATGTAGCATAAAAAGACAATAGAGATATAGCTTTGATAACCGCATATGAGCTGACTTAAAGCAACAAATACTTAGAGAGTGGACATGTAGCTACCATAACCTCATGTGAAGCAAATACTACAAAAGTGTTTACACCTGGATTGTCCATGATGGATTTGCACATTGGAGATGATCTGTAATGGATTTGCACAGTGGAGATGCCTTACTCAATGGTTGTTTGACCTTAGTTGGGTGCTTGCATGACATTCTCCCCTAGGACATTGGAGATCTTCAAACAGCTTGGTGATGTTCTACATGCTGGCCACATGCAGGAGGTTGTTTGCTTGGAGAACACCCTGAATTGGCATCCTAGAGGGAATTGGACCCTAAACAGCATGGGGTAGATCGGATGCTTGCATGGAGGCTTAGAGTTGACTTGGGGACACTTGGGCTGGGACAATGTTCACACAGCGGAAGTGAACCCAATGGAGTACATGGCTTAAGAGGTTTGTTGGAGTCATTGCAGGCTTGTAAGAGGAGCGTTGGACACACCTCACGAAGCACCCTTGCATTTGGAGTCTTTCTTGTGGACAACATCACCTTGGACACTGACATGTGTACCCTTGGGAGTGTAGCGCTCCACATGTGTGAGCCTATATGTGTCTTTGTAGATTTCTTGTAAGGGCATAGGCCCACATACATATTGTTGACCTTTCTTACCTCTCATATATATAGAGGAAGGAGAGACTCCTCTCATATATATAGAGGAAGGAGAGACTCCTTTCACATTCATCCAGTCTTGTTCATTCTTATGTAGAGATGTGATCAAGGGGAGCACACTACTTCTCCTCCCTCTCTCTTGGATCTTCTTTTGTACTTGATCTCTCTATCTTGGATCTTCTTTTCTCTCTCTCTCTCTCTCTCTCTCTCTCTCTCTCTCTCATCTTCTTTTGTACTTGATCTCTCTATCTTGGATCTTCTTTTGCACTCTCTCTCTCTCTCTCTCTCTCTCTCTTGGAGTCCCTAGGGTTTCTTGAGCTTCTTGGAGCATCTTGAAGACTAAGCTTAGGGTTTCATCCCTAGGAGATTTGGAGAATAGGATTTTGAGATGAAATTGCACTTGGTGAAGAAAAAAAGAAGAATAGATGTCTCGCCTTGGAGGACATGCTTTTGTGATGCATACATGTTGGATCTCCTTGGTGTGAGCTAGGGTTTGCATGGTTTTCCCTGGATAGGGTTTTGGAGAGCTAAAGAATTGTACTAGCCTTGTGATAAGGCTATGGTATGTACATGAACTTATCTTTATGCATATTCATTAAGTTTTTAGCTGCCCAATACTCATGTAAACTGTAGATTTGATTTTCAACCATATGTATTCTTAATGTAAATGTCTTAAGTGTTTCAACATCTATATTGAAGAATATAAGGAAAGTTTCGTTGTCATATTTGTTTTCGGATTTGTTATATGCATGATAAGATTGCCCTAGAGGGTTGAAACTTACTAGAACACGTTGGTATCTTTTCTCTTGATTGTCTAGTGGATTGGGGTTGTTATTGTTGTTTATGTTTTGGTTAAGATCCAAGAAACCTCTTATTAAAAGGTGAAATTTTTGTTTTGAATTAAAACTCTACAATTCAGAAATTTCTGCATGGAATCAAAGCTTTTGTGGCTAAGATCACTTCATGTGTAAAAGCGAGCTTGTATTTTAGCTGAAGATTACATAGGAAAAGTGCTTGACCTTGTTGAGGTTGTTCGATGTGATCATAGGTTGCTTGAGAGAAGCACTTGGACCCTTGGAAGGATAATTTCTTCTTCATATTGCAGATTTCCAAGGATGGATATGGCTTTGGTCTCTTGTTTGTCCTCTAACATTGTGTCTAGTGTTGGATGGTATGTGGATAATGGAGCTTCGAGACATATGACATATGACAAGTCATTATTTAGCAAACTTTAGGAGCAAGAGGAAGGCATGAGTGTGGAGCTTGGTGATGATGCCACTTAGCTTGTGAGAGGAGTTGGCTCCATTTCTTTTCGAATGCATTCGGGTCATGTTCTTGAGTTGAGTGATATTCTATTTGTTACTAATTTGAAGAAAAATATTCTTTGGGTGTCTGGTATGACGATGTATAGTAGAGAGTTGTTTTTGAGGGATGGCAATGTAGCATCAATGACTATAGGAAAGCTAATCCCACGACTCTAGGTAGAGGGGTAAGAGAAGGTGGCCTTTACAGTTTACTTGTTGATCCAATGGTACCTGTACATTCCAGTGCTAGGATGGATGAGCCTTCTAGTTTTAAGGAGACTCAAGAGCATGTAAGAGTGCCCAGATCTTCAATGAGGATCAGTATACCTCCTAGGAGATAAGCTAGTCAGATTGCATTAGTTTAATTCATTTGTGGGCCTTCCAATAATCTTGAGGAGGAAGGTGTGATAACTTGATGGAGGACGATGTTGGAATTGATTCCAAGTTTGCAGTTGATGAGCGTATTGTAGAGTACAGGGACAAGGTTGTTTTCTCTCAAATAGAGGGAGTTGTTCATGATGTTACTTGATTCAGGATTCTCTCGAGATGAGGGAGTTGACCTAGTTCAAGTTGTTTTAGTTGCTATAGGAATTTGAGTTGGCATGAGAGGGATTCTCATGTTCACGGGTTATTTATTTCCTCAAATGGGTTGTTACCTTTACCACAAGCTTGGTATTTCAAGATCGAGGAGTTGACTTATGCAAATTTCTATCTTTGAGAATTTGATAGATGTGATCCAGTTGTCTTGGTCTTGTATGGAGATATAATTATCTTTGCAAGATGTCCTAGACAACTCAAGATGTGGTTTCTAGAGATTTTGGCACATGATGTTGACTTTGTGGATGCTAGGGTTTGGCAGGTTGCTCATGATCCAAGGTCATGTTCCTTCATATTCACAAGTGGTCAGTATTCTTTGGAGGATCAAAATGTTATGATGGCAAGGGTGATAGTGGTTGATTTCAAAACTGCAATAGGTACAGCTTTGCAAGTGGCAAGTTTGCTGGAGTTGCAAAGGGAGTAGACAGGGATTGGTAAAAACACTTTCCCGATAATGGATTGTTAGCTTTCGAGGTTACTCCAAAAGTGTTTACACCATGTTTGGAGGTGCTTTGTGAGATTTGGGGTATATGGTGTAGGATTAGCCCCTAGATGGTCGATGATGGATTTGCACATTGGAGATGGCTTACTCAACAATTGCTTGACCTCGGTTGGGTGCTTGCATGACATTCTTCGTCGGTACATTGGAGATCTTCAAACAACTTGGAGACATTCTAAACGTTAGCCACATGGAGGAGGTTGCTTGCTTGGAGAATGCCCTGCATTGGAGGAGGAGCATATGGCATCCTTGAGGAAGGCATTGGGCCCTAGATAGCATGGGGTACCTTGGATGCTTGCATGGAGGCCTCGAGTTAACTTGGGGATGCCTGGGTTGCAAAAGTGTTCATGCAAGGGGAGTGGACACAGTAAAGTACATGGCTTAGGAGATTCGTTGGAGCCATTGGAGGCTTATAGGAGAAGCATTGGACACACCTCATGGAGTGCCCTTGCATTTCGAGCCTTTCTTATGGATGACATCACCTTGGAACTTAACATGTGTACTCTTGGAGTGTAGCACTCCACGTGTGAGCCTACATGTGTCTTTGTAGGTCGATTTTAAGGGCATAGGCCCACATATGTATTGTTGGCCTCCTTTACCTCTCATATATGTTAGCTTTTATAGCTCCGGAGGTATTCCACATGTTTTTTCTTGTATGTGTATGTGACCTTATATTTACACTACTAGGCACTTGACTTTGTAAAGGTTTTTTATAAGGTTGTAATAAAGTGGTTCTTTTATTAAAGAGACTTTTGATTAAGTGTACCTTCTAATATTAAAGTGACTTTATTTCATAAAGTGCACTTATGTTATAAAGTGAAATTGTACTTTAATATTCTAAGTGATTTATTTTGGAGGGAATGAATCATGTCCCTTGATCATGTAAAGGCAAGATTAGATCTTAGCCTTTGGATTTAGGGATGGGAAAGGTGAAAAGACACTTGGAAGGTGAAAGGTCATTTTCGAATTATAAGAGAATGCATTGGGTAGTGTGCAAGACAATGAGAAGAAGAGATTGAGAGATTTCTGAGAGAGCTTTGAGGAGGAGATGAAAGGACAACAAGTTGGGTGCATTTCCCAAGGGAGATTGGGCACATTTCCCAAGGTGATTTTCTGTGTGAAGTTGTTGAGTTTTATTGTTGTTGTTGGAGGTTGTACTGTACAGATCCGTATAGTTCGTACAGCAAGGAAGAGGGCACGATTTTCGAGGTTGTTTGAAGTGTTTCTTGTTGTTGAAGAGGTCGTATAGTTTTGTCTGTATAGCTGACTATGGGCACGCATTTCAAGTTGTTGTACAATCAAGGGAGGTCGTACAACAATACGGTTTTGGCACGATTCTCTAGACAGAAAATTGGGCATTGTTTTGGGTGTTGTAAGTGAGTTTTTATTTTGCTAGAAATTGTATGTTGCTGCTGATATAACTTTCCTGAAGCTAATAAAATCTCTCTCTCTCTTTGGGTTTCCCCACATTGGGGTTTTCCCTGGCTGGTTGCCTAAATTTCTGAGTATGACATGGATGTGTGATTGTTGTTCATTGTGTTTATTCCACTGCAAAAGTTCTTGGCTTGGCAATGTGTATTTCTGCTCATAATATTTTCTGAATCTGGGTTTATACATTTTAGAGTTCATAGATGACAGCTATCTCTAGGTTGCTAAGTGTATGACAGAATTTAGTGTATGTTGAT
The DNA here is from genome assembly GCA_010110895.2 of Picea sitchensis. NCBI lineage: Eukaryota > Viridiplantae > Streptophyta > Pinopsida > Pinales > Pinaceae > Picea > Picea sitchensis. Next base: position 13,008 of record SNQJ01S0204277.1, read on the forward strand.
TTTGTCATTAAATTTCTACATGGTATCAGAGCTTGGGCTCTGGGGGACAGTGAGCGGTGAGATTTTTGGACAATATTTGAAGGGGGGAATCTGTTGTTTGTTTTCCATTGAACAGTTGACAAGGAGATGGTTGTTTGCATCAGGTATGAGGACCGGTCGGATGGGATTTCCAACTATTTGCAATGGAAAGTCAGGATGTCGGTTATTCTTAGGGAGAACAAAAATTGGAGCTTTATCAGCACCATAGTTGTTGTTCCATCAGCAGACCCAATAGCTTTGGATTTACATGAGGTAAAGGAGGCAAAAGCTCAGAAGGCTTATTCTGGATGAGTTGTGTTATCGCACAGTTTGTAGTTAAGATAATAGACGGATGAAAGGAGGTTAAACTGGCGTAACTGAACCAATCCCACCACTATCACCTCAATGGGAAGGTTCTTTCTGTTTAGGGAGGTAAGGCCCAGGGGAGACGTCCCCGGTGACCTGGAGTTTTGAGAAGGCAAAAAGGCTAAATGATAATATTTATTATTCCCCCTCACAAGTCACCACCTGATCAGAAAGTCTGGCTTAATAGCCAATAAAGATAAAAGATAACCGGAAGTAGTAACCAAGAAGTGTACTTACCCGAGAGAAAACAACAAAGAAACTATACATGTGCAAGCTTACTTGTTGGTTAGTACTTCATATAATCAATGATTTTCTGATAATAAGCAATTGAGCAATAATATTGACGAAGTAAATCAATATTTGTACAATAGCAATGATTACAATATCACTTCTCAATAAATGCTAAAGAAACTGTGGCAATCAATGTAACAATATCAACACTTTAGAAATAATGCCTTAACCAATCATTTAATTGCTTTAACGGTAAAACGAATGTTGCACAAAGGTGTTTATAGCATAAAAGGTGACGGCAGCAATAGGGTTAGTAAGATTAGTCTAGGCTAGGGTTAGTAAGAGTTAAAGATTGTTCAAAGTTTTAGAAATTTGTTTGTGATCAGGTTACTCAATGCAAGAGGTCATAGATCAGTGCGTTACTAGGGCATATGGAGTCAAAAGAAGCTGCAAAGGTTGAAGGACTAAATGATAATGAAAAGACCAAAGACAAGAGGGTTAAATGTTGAGGTGTTGCTAAGGCAAGGCCTCAACAATGAAACCCTAGGGGAGAAAGGCTCACTAAGGTGTAGAAACCCTAGGCCTTAGT
>SNQJ01S0204278.1:0-16585 GCA_010110895.2 Picea sitchensis
TATTGTGTGTTTTGTGCTTTTGGAGAGTGTATCTCTCTTCCTACTCCAAAGCGCTAGCCTAGCTAAATGTTGGTGTAATAGAGCCCTAGAAAAGAGTTACTAGATAAATTTTACAATTGCGCAGTGTTATTAAGAGCTGTTGTCTACTCAAAGGAAACGAAGATGAAAATTATGTTGTATGACTCTGACCCAACAATGCATGGATGAGAATGAAATATATCACTTTGCGTTCAATGAATCCTATGTATGGGAGGGAAAGAGAAAGTTTTCCAGATCAACCTTGAACTACAATGCAAAATTTCCTTAAAAATGCAAATGCAACGAATCAGGCATCAATACCAATTCTCTATTGTGTCTTTTTCAATAATTTCAATAATTGATTTTCAATGTTGTCGAAGACAAAAATGATTTTTTGAAAGAAAAACTTTTGTTCACTTTTCAAAAAGGACCCACACTATGATAGTGAGAGTACTGAAAATMAAAAACCAATGAACAAGCAATGACAAAAACCCAATCAACTCTTTCAATGAAAACAAAAATAAAAAGCAAACCAATATAGTCTTGTCAATCGCATAAGAAAAATGATCTTTCAAACAATAAGCAAATGATAAAGACCAAGAAACTCAATTTTCAACCGATCACCGGTTCTTAACTAATCAAACACACTCAGATTCCGAAATCAGAGAGTATGGTTTTGCTAAGAAAAGTCAAGAAACGAAAGTCAAGACAAAAGTTACAAGAAGAGCCTTGAAATCCTAAGACTGTTCATGCACGCAAATGAAGACAAGAAAAACATCAATCAATGGTCCAATAAACTCTTGTGAGGCACCTAGACTGATCTAGGCAGTTGAAGATGCCAAAACTCAAATCCAAATTTTTGAAAAAATGAGTTCGCAGACTGGCAATACTACACAGTGCGAGAATTAGGGATTCTCGCAGGTGACCCTTTAGCAGAGTGCGAGAACCTCGCACTGAACCTAAAGGAAGGATGCAAACCCTATAGATTCTCGCAGGCTACAATGAAGTGCAGTGAGAGAACCTCTAAAAATAGTCAAATTTTTGGAAAATGAAACAAAATTTAAAGAGACCTCTGGACCCAGAGGGTCTATCAGGATATCCTGAAGACTTAGAGATTGATAGGAAAGGAGAAAAGTAAAACAAGAGCAAATGGCCACAGAAAAACACCAAAATCCATAAAGAAAATGGGATGTTCCCTAGTGGAGTCGCCAATTTTGTTATCGGACTAATCGGTAGGTGCAGACACTAACAGATCTCCCTAGATCCACCTGGATCTAGAACAAAACAGGACAAGACATGACTCTTTCCCTAAGTTTTGACCATTGAATAAGCTAGTAGGAAGGAACAAGTAACATACCTTTATATCGCTTCCTAGGGTCTCTGTTTCTCCAGCTTCGCTCCGGTGCTCTCGTGAGGTCAAGACCAAGACACAACAAACCAACAAAAGTGAAGATAGCACAATATATTCAACAATCAACTTATGTGTATGATCAAGGAATTACACAACAAAGTGAGAACAACTTTATGGGAAAGGGACATGCCACTGTATCATATTGATTGAAAGTAAAGATTACAACCTGATCACCTTGATGTCGCAAGCTTCCTTTCGATGGCTCTTGGCTCCAACACACACACTTGCTCAATCCTTGTATGAAGAAGATCAAAACCTCTTGATAGACTTGCTAGAGTCTCCAAGCTGCTATTCAAGATAAGTCCTTCACACAATTCTTTCACCAATTCTCCAATGAATCTTGCTTAACCTTTTCCATGAGAATTCCCTCAATATATAGGAGAGAATGAATTAGTTACTTGGATAAGAATGATCCCACAATATCAGGGAATCGAGTACAAGGATAACCATTCGAATGCCAACCCATCCTTCTAGAAGATTCTCTTCTAGAAACATTGAGAATTCATCTTTTTCCATGATTTAGGAAGAGTTCGCACCCTAGCTATTCAACACAGTGCGAGAAGTTCACACACTGGCTTAAGGTAGTGCGCGAGAATCAAGCATTCTCGCACCCAAATGTATTAGCAGCCTGCGAACCTTCTTAAAAAATGAGTTTTCTGGGAAGAGATGAAAGTAACTTTTCTTAGGAGAAAGTTCTTATGAAGAGCCTGAGTACACCATCATCAATACATCATCATGATGACCAAAATCATGGGTAACACATCATCCTATAACAACGCAACTCAACTAGATCCTCCAATTCTGAGCTTTTCTAACATAGTGTAAACAAAGAGATGGAAATAAGCTGACATTCATAAGGTAAGAAGTCTCAAGTGCCAGTACATAACCAGAGCAACCAGTGCTTCGTTAAAAATTTACAATCGGGAGCCTAGCTCAACCATCGATAGATTACAAAATGCCGAAAATGCCTACATATACTCAAAACAAAACAACCTCAGCGAAAACGAGACACTGCATTAAAAACATTGCGTCTGCATGTCTTCTGGAAGTCTGCGCATGCAGACTCTGGACGATCGTGCACTTATGACAGACGCAATCAGAGTCCTGACTGTCCTACAGATGAATCGACATGCTTTTAATCCTTTTCCGGAATTTCCATTTATGGCGGAGACGATGTCTAACCACCTCCAACAACTTCAATAACTGCTTTCTTGGGATCAGGAACAATCCAGGTCAACTCTGCCCTCTAGGACGTGGAGGTCTTCTCATGGCGCCACCTAGATCAACTGAACGGTCTAATGGATAGGTCATGGAGGATCTGGCGTGCTTGACATGGAAAGGGGAAAGGGAGTGATCACGAAAAAAATAGGGGTGAGACACACTACAAGAAGAAGGGGCGAAGGTGACAGGATATAATGGTAATGGGGGACACATTATTTATGGATATAATGGTAAAGGGGGACACATTATTTATGGGAGGATGACGGGAAGCGGGAGCGGAGAGATGTCGAGGACGAGGAGGGGCTAAAGGGAATGGACCTCGCCTACGCGGTCAAGTGGAGAACAAATGGCAGGGGAGGAAACGATAGAGAAGGAGACACAACAGGAAGGGGGCCCCACATCAATACAACACCATTCTGGACCCCCCCCTATTAAAGGCATAATGGCAGAGGGGGCCCGGAATCGCTTGAAATACTGGCCGATCTAGAACCCTGGACCGGACTATTTGAGAGATGTGCACCCACCCAGACTCGCTAAAGACAAAATGGCTTAGGCTCCCGTATCAAACCTCACCGCGATCTAGGGTGGGTACAAATTCCTCTAATCGTCCTAAACTACCGCTTGATTAAAATGACGCTCAATCTCAAAATTTGGAAAAGTGGCTCTTCTCCCTCAGTATCTTGGCCCAAGGGGACTCTTATTTCAAGAGAGCACCCCCTACATGATTATGTGCTAACAAGGTCTGTACGCATGTACCCACGCGGTTCTACCTTCCCACAACCCACGTGTACATGCTAGATGAAGAAGTGTTAGTCGCTAGGCGATTTCCGAAAATTTCTTTTAGAGAGGCAGTCACCCTCTCCCCTATCATAAACAATCCTTCTCGGGTTTCTTGAACTCTTTCTAGTCTTGGTTGTTTACGCCGACAGCTTAGGTTTCACCTCGATTGGTTTGTACTATGAAGTTTTCCTTGAATGGTTTTTCTATTAAAGTGTCCGGGAAGTCTTCAAGAGATCCCGTTCTCACATCAAGTATTCCCCTCACCGGGCTGGGATTTCTTGGTCTTTATTTTGTCTTAGAGTTCTAGACACGGTCGAGAGGGAAGTTAGCATCGCAGGTACATCACGCCGACTTTTACATACCGCTGCGGCAAAGGCTTGTCAGTTGAACCTGCTAGTGTGTCCGTGGAGAATTTTTGTTTAAGGTGAGGTAGTCATCCTTTCCCTTTGACAAGAGTTATACCTCCAAGGTTTTTGGGTCTCCACAATGTGCTTAGGGGTAATCCTAGGTTGGATCACAACAATAGCTTTCTTTTTCATTCAAAAGTTTTCCTCAAAATTTTATTTTATAGGCTCTCTGGACAAGTGAGAGTCCGCTTTTAATTTGTTTGTGCTATTTCCTTTTTAAAGTGACTTCTCGATCTCAGTTTAGGCCGAAGCAAGTTTCCTTTGGTTTTTACTTTGATATTTCCTTTTTGCTGTGAGCATCCGGAATTAAAAAAATCTTTATTTCCTTTGTTTGAGCCAAAAATAGTAAGCCGGCTCTGCATTAGTAAACTGTGTGGAAAAGTATTTGCTTCGCTTAAGTTCCCGATGGTTTACTTAGATCATAAGTAGTTTGTAGTCGAACGAAACCCTCGCTTTGAGCTTGTCGCTACGATCTTAGAAATTTTATTTCGGAAGTGCCGTGTAAGATTTGAGCCTAAGAAGAGTTATTGTTTCCAAGCCATGCTTATTTTCTTCGCTGCGCCTTCAAACATCACTAGTTTCACTCTCATAACTCCGACCTTTAAGATAAGCCATAAAAAATTAACGGCCAAATCTAAATTCGTTATACTTTTGCGTTTGAGGGTCAACCAACTGTTTAGGGTTAGGCCCTCGGAAATTAGGTTGGAGAGGAAACTCTCTGCTATTAAATCAACATTGTGGGTGTCAAGTACGGAGCGTCAAAGTCCGCGACAGGAGTTATCTCGTGGACCCCTCTAACACAAGCAAACACGAAAAGCGCGAACCCTCCAAAGCCGACCAATCATAGCGAGAACACATATAGAGGGGCTTTGTCTAGATTCCGCCGACAGCATTTTCCGCACGGAGATCTTCTGTGGTCTTGAACTGCTCGAGGTCCCGCTTGTCTCCGCAATCACCTTGCCTCGATACCCTTAATGTGTTTCGGGGCCTCGATGCTTCATTGTGGATTCACCAATTTCGGATCAGACCACCAGGACTACAATGGGCAACCTATAGTTTGCCTACCCTCTTTTTGCAGCACATACACAGTGTGACTTCACGGGTATACCATGTGTACCTAGGATATGTACATCCGCCACGCTATAGTATACCCGTGAGGGTGCTTCCATGTTTGGTGCCTCAATTTTGCACCCTGTAAGCTCTCTAGTGTTTGTTGTTGTAACTGCTCTTCCAACTAGTTTAGGTGTTTGCTGTTTTATCTTAGAGGGAACTTTTTAGTGTGTGTTGTTTTGAATGAATATGAATCCATAGCATCTCTTTGATCTTCTCACATAGTAGAATATCAAGATCTAATCATCATGAAGGATTTTGGGTCATCACCTGCTACATTGAGCCAATTCACCACTAAGGTGAAAGTTAGACCAACAAGGGTTTTTCGAAATTTTACCGGTCAAAGGAAACCATAAATCTCACCAACATCCAGGAACGGTCTTCATTTGAAATCTTGGAGCAAAAGCTCTTGTCCATCCAAAACTCCAAACCATTGATCTTTCGCACCCATCATCATACGATTCACCTCCCCACGAAAAGCCGCATGTTGTCGCACACAACAATTGAAACAAATGTTGCCACTTCCTCCGAGAATTCTTCTATTCCCACCACAGCTGTCACTCGCCCACAAGGTTATTCCACCTCCTCACTCCCACGCGGGCCACCTTCAGCCCAGCCACCATGGTATCAACCGCCTCTACATCCCGGGAAGCATGGTCCGATCTCGTCTATGGCGGTGGCCACTCCCCCTTTCACACCGAGTGAGACAGACCCTCCGCCATACGGGATGCCTGTAGCTCGTGTACAAGTCCCCGTACTTTCCTACTCCACTCTGCTGCACTCTGTCCGGGGTAGGGAGCCCTAAGGCCCTCCCAAGGACACATGGGGGCACCTGTTCATACCCCACCTCGGCCGCTAGCACCCACCAACAATCTGTCGGGGCACCCACACACCATAGTTTATTTTGAGTAGGGAGTCAAGGGCCACCTTCACATAATATGTCGCCGTAGGTTCGACACCATTTCTTTGTTCGATGCATTTGTAAATAACGCTAGCATTATTTCCTCGATTGGGGCAACCCCAAGCATTTAATAACCTATTCCTATGTAGGGTGCTATTCCTACACAAGGGGAAAAACACAAGAGTTTATCCTCACAAGGACTCTGAAATCCTTAGCAGGGATCAGTCCCCTCATTAGGAATGTCGATCTAGGGAAATTCTTTTCATAACCAATGTAACCTCAATCAGAAGTATGCCTATGCACATTGGATCAGCATGGGGCAACCCTTCCTAAAGTCCTCCAAATATAATGCATTTCCTCCCAATCGTCTACGTCCTATTTTGGGAATCGGCCGATGATGTCTCCTCACACGAGAATCCATACCTCGGTCATAGCTACGGTTTTACTAGAACTGTGCTAGCAAACCTAACTTTTCTCTGGAAACCCGTGCAAGTCAAACCTGTGTCCCTTTTCCATGGTTATCACCAACCCAAACTACCCTTCCTCGAAACCCAGCATTTTCCAGACTGACAAGGTTGTTGAATGACCCCTATTCCACAAAATCCGCATTGGCCCTCTATGCCGACGAAGTTACCTTCAAACATACCACAGTTCAGGCCAAGCTCTAACGGCGATCCAAGATGTGACCACCTTCCATCTTGGTGCTCATCTAACCTGCTGAGATGACTCAAGATAGCTTTATTGTTTAACGCATTCTCAGCTAGGAGGTCGTAGGGTCGGTACATTGAGCTCAACCACTAAAGATATTCTTTCTTCGCATAAAATTGGCAATGGATTTCTAAACCATTTCCAATTACCTATGAGATATGACGCGGGCACAAATTAGTCGTCAATTTCGTACAGACAAAAGCATACCATATCTTTCATCACATCCGAGAATGGAGATGCCGTAAGAGTTTAATCATGTGCCAAATTCCACCAACATCTTCGCTCAGTGGTTCCTGTCTTTGTCCCATATTTATCCAAAGACGCCACGGTATTATCTCCCGGAGTGTTTTTCCAAGAATATGCCATCATGAGATTCTCAAATGCCTTGAGCTAATCTTTACTCTCGGCCTCTGCTTTATTATAACATATTCTTCCGTGATGCACCACACCGCACTTGTTAAAACCGTACGCAGGAGCTTTGTAATTCATTAGCTTTTCATGGTGGCAGTTGGTTCAACACAAACAAAGCTCACAGATCATATGTCAAATCAATTGCAACAATATTCAATACAGCAGACAATAGCCAACCAGACCACTGGTTCAACTACTCCCCCCTACTCAAATGTCGGATGTACACATAGTGCAATCGGAAAATCCAAAGGCCACCCAATAGCTTTGATGGAAAGAAAAACAACGTGGTAAAAGAAAGGTGAGGGGGATAAGAAACCACCAATAATACTGTAGTCAATCGGAAATAGAAGGTGGGTATCCATGAAAACTGCGGCGTGGAAGACCACCGAACTACCAATGTCCCTACTGCGAGGCCCAAAGTTTGTGACAAAGAACTGGCCGTATAACTAATCCATTTCAACATGGGAAAACCTAACCTAAACCTCTACAAGCATGGAAGGGGAAAATCAAGGACCCTCTCCTTCTTCGAACAACCCTGCATCCATGAATGTGTATATGATGAAAGGTGATGCTTTATATTGACTAGAGCGCATGAATATAGTGTAAACCAAGCACTTTTGAGAAGGGAAAAGAAACTGAAATCCCATCTCTTCCTCTCCATATCGAAGAATTTGGGTGAAAACAATGAAATGCATCCCAAAAGGTGATTTCAAGAAATATTCTCACAACCCCGATGCAAGGTAATACCCGTAACTATTTTGTGGGTGGAGGATTTGTCCTAATTCCTTTGTGTAATGGCGTTCCGCTTTGGAGGTCCTCCAAAGATGCCCCTCCCGTGAGGAAAGATTTGTTAGTACTTTAGGATCTACCGAAGTCTTGTAATCTGTTAAATCATGCCGGATGTGAAATCGTAATTTTAAAACTCCGTCATTTTACCATATAGCATTTCATATAGTAGTGGCTCACCCCATGAAAAAATTTTACTCAAAACACCGCGATGGTTGTTGATGAGGGCACCGACATGCTATGTCGCTGGTGCATGTTGGAAGGCCGTTGGCCACCCTGTTTTGTCTCCATCACCTACTCTTCTCACCGCTTTCGACAGTCATTCGTTCTGACCACATAGCATCATTCCCTCTTTCCTCGTGCAGCTAGAGGGAAGATCGCGTGCATCGAGGTAGAAGTAGTCGCCGCATCCCTCGACTACAATCTCTTGTTAGGTCGTAGGTTGACTTATGCTATGCAAGCAGTGATGTTACAGCTTTTCGGGTCTTGTTGTTTCCACACGACGACTAGATTGTGACCATTGATCAATTTTTCCTCCGCACTGGTGCCTCATTGGGGAATCAAGGGTCTCCGGGATGATTGATAATTCAACCGGGAATCATCAACGGAGTTGGTTTGTGCCCATATTTGATGGGTACCTTCGACCACCCACCCCCTCAAGGCGATGTAAAGTTCATATTCGACCGTAATCATAAGGTTGATATTTTCCCAAGTTTCGGCTATTTCAGCATCTATTCTACCCTTTTCAATAATCCATGATACTTCTTCCCCATCGCTATCACAATGGATGGGACATGCACTCCCTCGATGGTTCATGCTCCTGTCCACAACCGGCGAAGCATACTCTTTAGTCTTCAACAAGCTTCGCCAACACAGCATGCAACCTCGCATAAGATTTAGATCCATTCTAGAGCCTATTTGGGCTCAAGGATTCTCACGATACCGATTTGTTAGGACTTAGTCTTCGTCCGGACTAAGCAATAATTGAAGCAATGACTACTCCGGACAACCCCGACGACTTCATCACGTATCATACTTCCTCCTAGAGTGCTGCTAATCGGGCGTGAGAATTCACTTTGAATATGACTGGAGATAGGTCTTGATTAATCCCTTTAGCTACACATGAGGTTTATGCTGTGGGTAATATGGAAACTATCGCCGAAACCATACCGATCAATATCCCCGCAACTCGGCATCGTGGAGAATGTTTTCACCGGAGCTAACTATTCCCCGAGATTCAAATCTACACAGATTCATTTAAATAATTCCACGATGTTATTTCCTGGTCTTACAAGGAAATTCCATGCATTGATCCAAAAATAGTCGAACATGAAATCACAACTTATTCGAATGCCAAGCTCACCGCGTAAAACTTCATCCAGCTTTTAATCCCAGGAAATCATCAACCATTAATGTTGAGGTCAATAAACCAACTAAAAGTCCGTTTTATCTATCCTATCCATTTGACCCAATGGTACAACCTCGTACGTCAATAAGAAATGTGGAACGATTCATGCATGTACGAATTCCATGATTTGAACAAGTCTCTCGGTCCCAAAGATAATTTTCCACACCATTCATCAACTAGATAATTGATGACTGTGCAGGTTGCGAGGCCTTCTATTTCATGGATGTTTTTCAGATATAATCGGGATAAATCAAACTCAAGACCAACAAAAAACTACATTCATTTTTCCATGGGGTACATTTGCCTATCGTAAGATGCCTTTGGTCTAAAAAATGTCGAGCTACTTCCGTTGGCCATGTTTTTTTGCTTTCCATGACCTCAAGCATATAGTCGAGGCTCATTTAGATGATTTAGCATCTCTCGGGATCTTGTAAGAGAATGGATCATCCTACACACCAATTTATTTTTGAGTGATGTCGCTACTTCCATATTCGCTTGAATCCAAAAAAAAATGCAATTTTATAACATCAATACGCTTTGTTAGGTTTCATAGTGTCAACAATAGATATCATGGTCAATCCCTTCTCAAAGTTGAGGTAATAGTTTAGTTGCCTCCCCATGCACAATCCTTCAAATTCGTAGGCCCACAGGGCAAGGGAAATTTTTTAAGGCGCTTCATCACCAATCATGCCAAGATCACAAAGGGATTTATGTGCTTAATGAATAAAGACGCCTTTTCAATGGGACAATGCCGCTCAACACTCCTTCGAGGCATTGAAACATGCCCTCACAACTCCGCCTCCGTCAATTTCACCCAAATATAACAAAGTATTACACCGGGCCGCACAGAGTCAACCATCAACATGGTCTTAGTTTAGGAATATTATTTGTTCTCAGAATATGTGATCTATTACTCGAGTTTCTAGGCTCAGTCGACCATAAATCAATTATTCTCATATCGAAAACTTGTGTTGTCAACAATCCATGTTGTTCAACATTTCATATTATGTTCTATTTTGTCATACCACCATCATTTCCATTGTGAATCCGTTTCAATACCGTGTTGACATGACATGTAATAGGCGGAAAGATCAGTAAATGGATACTGCCCTCCAGAATTAATTTTAGATTCTCTATTTCAGCAAAATCCAAAAGTCGCTGGTCTTCGCGTAACTTATTTTCGAATTCGCTGAGTCGGGTGATGCTATGTCCAAGAGTTGGTTATCGAGGAGATATGTTTTAATTCATACACCTTTGATCCCTAGTACGTAGATATAATTTGTCTATCTCCGCCAGCCTTTGAAGTGTTCACCTTGCATCTCATGAGCGTCGGCTTATATGCCATCAGGCTAAGAATATCTCATACTCGATGATACGCTGTATTGAAGAGGTGTAGACTACATCCCCGTATTTCGATGCCTCACCACGGCTAGGGCAGCTATCATGCTTAACGCCGCATACCGTGAGCATGTGGCGGGTCATTTTCCTCGGTTTGCAACAACTCCAAAAGATTTCCACGAAACGGTTACTCGGCTTCCATTAACACTAATCAAATATTGTACCAAATCGGCCGGTGCTAAAGCAATTCTGTCATCTCTTCTCTCGAAGATGAGGGAACATCCCGGCCCCATGTTTCCTCGGGTCATTACCTCTGGTCCCTTCACCAAGTGGGGATTTCGATTTCAGCACCAAGCATGCAACCCTCCTTCAGCAGTGGGTAACTATTATATCACTGTATCCATAGGACTACTTTTACTGGCGGGTCGAAGTTAGCGCCAATGTTTAAAGATGATGAGAGATTTCATTTCTCTTTTATTCAACCAAATAATAGCGTCTGGCATCCCAAGAGAGATTGTCAATGACTACGACGGGCCACTTTCGTGCAATCCGATGATGAAATTTGAATTAACATCAAAGCTTAAGCGCGACAAGAACATTCGCCACCCTACTACCCCCAAGAATGTCAAAAGTTGTGGAATAAATCTCTTAAGACCATCCTAACACGAATCCATCAACTCAAGTCAAATTGGCATTTGATGTTATACCGACATTATGGGCTTTCAAATTTAACGTCATATCACTACAACTAGTTTCTCACCTTTCAACTCGTATACGGTCAAGCCAGCCTTTGCCTATAGAATGCAGTGTTAGATCTCATCTCTAAAGTTGGTATTACAGTTATTGCCAGACACTTCCACTTGAAGAACGGTTATTAGACCTTGAGCTGCCTAACAGAAGTTTCTGCAGGATGCGCCCGGCCAACGAGGCTCAAACATAAAGTCGCGTTAAAAGGATCGTTAGTTCTATCCCTCGGTTTTCTCCGAAGGCGCACTGTCCTAGTTCATGACCAAGATAAGGACCCCTGAGAAGGAAAATTCAACCCCATGTGGTTCAAACCTTTCATCATAAAAGAGGTTTTAAAAGGGCTTTTATCTGGTTGAATTTGAGGGATATGCTTTGGTAGATCCTAGAAATGGGCTTTACATCAAGAAGTATTACTCATAGGTAGGTCACCTTGGGTAACTTTTTGTATCATATGTATAGTCTTTGTACTATTACTTTCTAGTTTCTTTTAGTATTATGGACGCACATTTTTTGATGTTATCTTTTTGTCATCGCGGGCGCACGGCCAAGTGAATCGTGGTGTTCATTGGGTATACGACGGTGCTAGCTAGCACACTGTAGGCTTGCCTCACAGCCTTGGGTAATTTTTACACCCTCGGTACGCTTATTATCTTCCGAGGGCGTCAGGGTGACACCAGCCACAAACAACGCCGCCGGTTTAGTGCGCTTATTTAGTTGCTCGCGGATGCCCTCGCCATTTGGTATCTCCTCATTCTGCCTATTTAGATGCTCGCCTGGTTGTGTCTCAGCTAAATAGAGTCTACCATGTTCATGATCCGAATTTACACCCATCTATTCCCTTTAGGGTATGTCTCTTAGAATCAAGCTTTGATAATATTACATATTTTCATGCCCTGGGAGATTAAACCAAGTTACATATGCTCTAGCTAATCAAATTTTTGTGGACTGCATCTCACACACATATAAAAGACATACACATAAACATAAATACATTTTTAAAGGAAGTGCCGCGATCCATAAGACACAAAAGACATAAAAATCCATGTATAATATCATAATCATCAGAGTATATGTAGGTGGACGACGCGACCAAACAATATGACCGCACGATTCATGGGGCTTGCGCCGCCCCCAAAGCCATACGTGGAGCTATCAAAGACTAGATTCATCCAGTCAGGGCTTTTCAGGGCCCCGTTGTATTAATCAACAACGTCACCAAATGTCGAATAAATAATTCACATCCGTGGTTCCCCACCATATGAGGCTGTACGGATGGTGGTAGATCCCTCAATATTTTCCATGTGATGGTGCGAGCGAGCCGGTGGTGCGCCCCTTAACTTGTCTCTCAAAACCCTCTCTCACCGAATCGAAGATATCCTCGCTATTGTTGGTCCCCCGGTATGGCAAAGCGACCGGTCGAGGATCATGTCTATTCCTCGTGATAAATCATGATCGCGGAGGGTCCCAATAATCTGCAATAGACACGTGATTCACAAATACCGTATTAAAAATGATATATATAAAACAACAAAAAATTATATATGTTTCAAAAGAAAAAATGATGCAAAATCCAAATTTTATCTCGGGCCACTGGAGGTATTGTGGGATCTCGTGGATTCTCACAAATCAATCCCAACATGGGTGAGCATCCTCTATGGTCAGGATCTGCCAGGACAAATCAAGAAAAGAAGTCATCGCCAAGGACTCCATTAGTCCTTCCAATCATTGTGGGTATCAATGATCGCCATCCTCGCGAACCTAGAAGAGAGGTCTCCGAAGGTCCATGTACCACCACTGAGGACTGAAATCCGTGGAACTCTTCAAAGAAGAAAGGTGCTGCTAGAATCGCCCCAACCTGAAGTTCTCAGGTCCTGAACCGACAATTTGTCACCTGCCTCTTCTGGTATACAATTCAAACAGAAGTGCCCGGGCCAAATATCTCCATTTAAGCACTGGATCAGATAGTCTATCCGTAACAAGATGCTCCTGGCTTTCGTAGAGTCAAGAACTAGTATTCTTCCCAATAAGAAACACAATTTCCTTCAGTGATAAATCAATGATCTTTCTTATTGACACTTCTGTGGGCTCCCATTCGTCTATAATACCTATACGTAAAGTCTCACTAATTCATATATTATGAGGCCCCGGAAGGGGAATCCTCTTCTCGGGAATTTGATTGGTTCCCCTCTTCTGGAGAGGCTAGCCAAAAAGTATATATCCTCTATAGAAAATGACCTCTAACATAAAACATTCTGGTCGTGGTGCCAGATCTTCAACCCAGGCATTCAAGAGTCTAGTTGTGCTCATGCAGTTATCACTTTTGAAAAAATTGAGCAAGCCACATTGCATTAACACCGCCACAACATTAGGTTCTTCCCCAACTAGTGCACTAATATCTTCATGCTCTCGTTATCTCCATTGCACATAAATCTTGCACATGGGAAAATTTTCATAGGGTTAGGCCTTGCCTTTTAAAACTTTTTTCACTCATAGAAAACTGGCCATGGGTCAGTTGCATTTGTACACATGCTTTGACATTAGACAAAGTGAGTGTACAATATGGCTATCATAGGAAAACCTCACAGACCTTTTTGAATGACCTTTTAAAGGTCGACTCTTAAGAAACCAAATTAAATAAAGAGTTAAAAGAAAAAAAGAGGTACCATACTACTTGGTCCGTATCGGATGGTCGCTTTCATCCACTCAGGAGTCCTCATAATCACTACTTTTATCAAAGGTTTTTTTTTTTTTTCTAGAGTCAATTTCCAAATCAGCAATGGTGATAATGAGTTGCCAACTTCTATTTATAAACTTTTTGGCCCTTTTTTGTCACTTTTTTTGCCTCCCTTATCATTTTCTTTGAATTGAAAACCATTTAGAGGGATTTGGGAGTTTCTTTGGAAGGTTACGATCAGGTATTAGGACATTTTTTTGGAGTTTTGGGTCACTTTTGACGGTCCATGGGGAAAAATCTCAGATGGTCAACTTGAGCATATAGGTTAGGTTTCCACCCCTACTTTTGTATCTCGTTGTCTCTATCCCTTTTCCATAGGATCGATCACATTAGGTTGCAACAAAGAACCATCATTGTTGCTTTAGAAGTGTCACGATTTTGGTGGTAGAGCTTACCAGAACATGGATGCCCTAGGTAGATCCCAGTTTCATTATGGTGTCCATGCTGTCACTAATGACTATAGGCTCGAGAGTTCTTTTAGTTTTTCTTGATTACGAGTTTTGATCCTCATTTGCATGACTCTTTATCACTCTTGACCTCACCCATAGGACTCCCAAAACATAACGAGTCTTCTTTTAAGCCCTTTTCAGACCCTCTAAACATTAAAAGATTGTCGAGCGATCTTGTGGCCTATCACGCTCGTTAAACTGAAATTTGAAGTCACGTCTATCCGAGGGTAGTTTACCCATTTTTCGGTCCGGACGGTCAACTGTACGAACAAAGGTATACTCTTAGGAACTTCAGTTCTCTAGAAGAGTACCCCCATGTATAATTTTAACCCTTTTTCGGGCCTGAGGGACTAAATGTACGAAAACAAAACCCCCATAGAGTCCATAGTCAAGCTCTTTTTAGACTCCCTAAAATTGATAAGATCGCCAAGTGACCTTATTATTTCACACTTGTTAAAATGGTCCAGAAGAACATTCCTGACAGAGTCCATAGTTAAGATTTTTTCAGACTCCTTAAAAATGAAAAAATAGCCGAGTGATCTTGTCTTTATCACACTCGTTAAAATGGTTTTGACTAGACGTCTTGTTGGTGCTAGTTTACCCCTTTTTCAAACTGACTAGACTACCTTCGAAAAAGGTACCCCAGTGGAGTCTCCTTTTACGTTTTTTCAGACTCTCTAAATATGAAAAACCACCGAGCTTACCTTCTCTAGGCTCGTAAAACTTACATCGAAGGACTTTACCATTGTGTGTCTTATTAATCACATTTTCATACCTGCGTCTCTGGTCTAATGATGGCTCCATGTTGCTCTCAACTAAACCATCTGAAGCATGCCTTATACGTAAGTCCTATAACACTTTTCCTTTGTGTCTTGACACCTTTGGCCCTAGGAGGGATTTTTCCCGAGTGTCCTTACTTTGAACATCAGTCTTGTCCTTGCACCTAGAACTTGTATGTTTGCAACACTCATTCCTCCTTTGTAATGTAGCATTCCTTTATTCTTTTTCAAGCTTTCCAACATTATTGAAAAATCCAAAAAAATCAAATATGCCCCAAAAAGAGGAAGGGAAAAGTATTTTCTTTTTATTTGGCAACACAATGAGTTGCCCTTGGACAAAGCACATCCTTTCATTTTTTCTTCAGGCTCTGGGATTTAATACGACCTTAGGAAGTTGTTCTCGCTACATAGAGTTGTGTCCTCCCCCGTTTGGTTATTCTTCCAAACATATGGAGAGTTTGAGTTGCCTCCTGCATCGTGAACTTATGTCAAATGCCATGCTGCCCGAGTCTCATCAGTTGTTGTGCTATTGTCCAAGGGAAGTTTTTACCAAGTCTGAGTTGGCCCCTCTACAGTTTGTCTCTTTCCATCATGCTTGGCCATCCAAAAAGTCCAATCAAGTCTTTGTTCGAGATCAATGAAGCCTTCAGTTTGATAATCAAGATTCTCTAGTCCATGACCGATGAGCCGTCGAAGACCTCTGGGTAGTGAAGTTGTACACTCATATTACACTCCTACCCAAGTTTTGAAGATTTTGAAGTCGTTGTTTGAGCTCTGAAGACCTCATCTCTAGCCATCATGCCTTATCAGCTTCTAGAAGATGGATACTCTACATGTATATATTTTTGATTTCGAGATGTAGCTCTGCTGTGTATTGCTCGCGACTACACTTTATATAGTTATATGACATGGATCTACAGTGTATTTGATTGGTAGCCATGATTTTATTTCATCACGAGCATGGGTATGCCCGCCTCGGTGAGACAATTATTATTTTGCAGAAGGCACCTCTCGATTTTTGGTCCTTGGGCTCACTTGTTTGGAACGTTGGTGAAAATTGTTAATGTATTTCGGCCATCAGATGCTCTTTTGACCTCACACATTAGGGGGCATCTGTTATAACCCTAATTTGCACCAGACATGCTTACCTGGCATCAGGCCATCTCATATTCCTTCTTTGCCAAAACACTACTGAACAACTCTTCTTAAAAACCCCTTTTATAAAGGCCCACACACCCTAATCCATTACTGGATGTGTGTACATGCTAGCTGACCCAAGACAACCCGCGTGTACCTACAAAAGCACAAAAAAAGGAAAGTTGCTGATGAAACACACAGCTTTGGGTAAGTTAACTAAACCTTTCGTCCATGCATGGA